>ML840347.1:30939-59351 GCA_009831015.1 Picea engelmannii | reverse complement strand
TATCCAACTTAGCTTCCATTGAATCCATCTTAGTATCCAACTTAGCTTCCATTGAATCCATCTTCTTTTGTAGTTCATTTATGTCCCTACGCATTTCTTCACCTTCATCAAGAGTCCAAGTAGGATTTTCTGGAGGCTTAGTTCGTGTAGAAGTTCCCTTTTTTGGTGGCATGTTGGCCAAGTATCACTTTTGAACCTTGATTTTGAGGTGGTTCTGCTAGACAATATTTCTTCTGTTGTATCTCCCAAGTTTCAGCCCTTCTGGGTATGAAACTTTATTTTATGTAGTTCTCTAATATTTCTTCTCTACAATGCCACAACTTTGATCAAAATTGTATGTGCCAAGTGGAATTTAAGGTAACTTCCCCACAACTTGCCGATTTTTGTCCTTTCTAGTAGATCTCATTTGTATAGCGTGCCCCGCACACAATAATTGATATAAAATTCTTAAACTCTCACCAGAAATACTACAGACAGTCCATGATCCAATCAAACTAGTCCCACTCAATTTGGATACTCTAGGAATAAGTTATGATTGTTTTACCTGGAACACCTTCTTGAGACTAGTCAATAGGACTAGTCAGATAACCTATCTTACATAGGGTGTATCTACAAATTTAAGATGACCCAGAAGATAAAAATTTTACCACAGATACCTTACTAATTTATGTAAATAGCCTCTGAGGTTTAGGGTCTGAAACATTACGGAAAATGTTTTATAGCGAAACTTCCGCAATGACTCATTTCAGGATGATTCCAGAACCCTATCTTGTATAGGCTCTATCTCTGAAAGTATAATGCCTCAAGAGCTGAATTTTGAACCCAACGTACCTTGATCCGTTTGCTAAATATCCTCCAAGCCATTTCTTCTGAAACATTGTATAAAAAAATTTATAGTGAAAATTCCAAGGTGTCTTAGATGTAGCAGCGAAACCCCAAGACCTTGAGCTCTGATACCATATGTTAAGAACCAAATACCAATATAGCATAGAAAAACCTCAGAAAAATTACTCAACGCCTTGAAAAAAAGATAATTTCATATAATAAGCCTCTTCGAGGAGGAAACCTCCTTTTACCCCACTTAAATGTTCAAGTACAAGATGATTCAAAATGAAAATGTCTCCTTGGTATATATAGGAGACTAGGAGGTATAATTACAGCTAATGGCCTAAATCTGACATAAATAAAATAACATTACTAATATAAGATGCCCCAATTAAGGGGTAATGAGCCAATATTAGGGCTTAACAAATTCTCTCCAAGGTGATATTGTTTTCTTATTATTTCATTGTCTATGTCTACCTTTGGTGTCATTGCCTATGTTATCCACTTTTGTTGTAATTCTAGGGTAAGTATAAATACAATTATATTTTGAGGATGATTCATCTTTGCATCCCTGAATTGGATATCTACAATTGGAATCTTTGAGTGTGAAAATTATTCCACTTTGTTTTTCTGAGTGGTGGGTGTGTCATGGTCAACACTAGTGGTCCCTTCTCCATTATGTTAAAAAACAAGACCTAGTTTCCTTTTGTCTGTGTATATAAGATATCCACCCTTTGTGTCAACACTTCATTTATGTCCTCTACTCCCGACACTCTTGCATTTTTCTCTCTACCTTCTTTTGGTATCCATACTAGACTCTGGACTTTGGAAACTATCCTTATTTTAGTATTACGTGTGATTTGACCATATTTTAATTATGTGGATTTATGAAGTTGATTTCACTGGTGTGTGCATATTTGGTTTCAAGTTATGGGAACCACGATTCTTGATTTTATTTGGAAAGCTCATGTTGCAAAATTTTAGCATATCATAGAAAGTAGATCATTCACAATAGTTCACTACTTGATTGTAATTTTCCATATCGCAGTTGGTCCTCCAAGAACTGGGAATGATCACTATATTTTGATATTCATCCTTTTATTTGAAAAGGGCCTTTGCATTTCTCCATTACAAGTTTCATTGGCATTCAAAAGGGCATTGGTTCTCATTTATTATGTCTTTATCCTTTCCCAAATTCCATAGTAAAGAGAGATAGGCCATCTATTATTATTCCTATTATACATATCATCGTCACTGTAAGGATGAAGTTAATGATACTAACCTTCAATAGAAGGACTATCAAGGCCTACTAACAAAACAATTTTACCCTACAAATCATTTATAGAAAAAACATGAAAATTTCCATGGCCTTGCACTCTAGTTTCAACGCTTCCAGTAGTTGGTGGATGGGTAGTGTTGGAGCCGCCTTTGTTTTTTCTAGCCTGTCTCAAATTTCATGTCTTAATGCTCGAAATTGAAATATGGTTTTCGTATTCTCCATCTGTGGTTTAAAAATCTCTGAAGTCTTATCACGCAAGCAATGATAATTATTGTACTCTCGAGGCGAGTTCTACTTTTCGTAAAAAAATTTCCTCTTTTGTTCTACCTTGGGATTTCGTAGGTTGGATTCTATAGATCACGTAGTCCACAAGTCCCGAGCAACGAAACAGTGAAATCGCTTTAAAATTTTACCCAGGGCAGTAACGGGAGTAAAATTTTCCTAAATCATGATTAAACATCATCAGGTTTTCGCGCCTCGACATTCACTAAATCCAAAAGTCTTATTGTCGTAACCCCGATAGCCGAAACCACGAAATCCTTATTTTAGTAACCCGTGTCAAGGTTAAAGGTAAAATCTAAGCCATGGTTAAGTTCTGTCGGCAATTCACCACTCGACGTTTTCTCTTTAAAAATATACACTGTCTAAGCCCCGACTCGTGAAGTCACGATAAATATATGAACATAATTAATTAAACACTTAATCTAAGTTTATCCTCCATTTTAATTAAAACGTATTATCGCGATCTCACGGTTTCGCAGCTTGGCATGCAAACTTCCCGGAAACTTACCTTCAAAGCTCCGAGTCGTGATATGGCGATATAAATAATTATGTAATTAATTAAGCACCTAATCACAATTACGTTTTTATTAACCAAAGTCAATCATCGCAATTTCAGGTGTTAGAGGTTCAAAGGGTTAAAGCAAGAATTCTTGATAAAACGAGTACCGAAAGATTAATTAACTTCGATAAAACTAGATTAATTAAGCTAAATCAGTATCTTCCGTGTTTTGATGCTTGCACAATTTACGAAGCAGTCTTAATTCTTCCTTACGCCAACTGACATTTCGAACTGCCAAAATTTATGGCATTAATTAGAAATAAGGCGAATCAACAAATAAATATTGGGGTTTTATTGCTAAATTTATTTCTAAACATGATTTGACAGATCTATTCTAAAAAGTACCGAGTTTTCGAATATATAGAGCTGTTATTCGTTATAACAAGTTCATTTCTATATTACGCAGAGCACACTTTCTTAGCGAGCTAACTTTTGTATGTATACATATTTTTATCGCAGAAGAGCTAAAGAAGGATCTCCAGTCATGGCCCCGCGAAAAATATCTAAAGCCAGCGTTGAGGTTGCAGGACAGGGTTCGGACAATGTCGCTAATACTTCACCTCGAAGTGTCGACTCTGTCCCAAAATGGTCGTTCGTTTCTGATGTTCTGCAGGCCGAATTAGTGGATTATTCTGATGATTCCAGTGACAATGAAAAAGACGACATAACCACCAAATATAAGATCGTCATTCAATAGAGAATGCATAAAGTAGCAGCCAGGCCACGATTGCTCCCCTATTATGATATGGTCCGATGGGCATTAGACCATGTGGACATACCAACCAAAACCATCATGAATGAGCAAAAGGTCACCATCGGGACTTTCAGACCTGAACATCTGCAAGCTATGTACAAGTTTCCCACAATGTCTGACCTTACATATGATGCCGAATTCTTGGAAGAGTTCAAACAGAAGGAATGTGTGCAGTATGACAAGACCATGTCTAACTTAATAAGAGATTGGGTTTCACACCCTGCGAAGTTCAGGATAGACAGTCATGGTATATATTCAATAGCTTCCTTGGAACCACAGTTCAAGTATGTAGCTATGATGACATGCAGATTATATGGGAGAGAGGACACCTCACATTTCTTTCTTCAATGGGTGCCTCTAATACATCGAGTCACCGAAGGCTATTCCTTTGACAGGGTGAAAATGCTGTCTGATAGCTTGACCAGTCGGGTTACAGAGTATCGGGCGCAGAAAGAGAGCTGAAAGATTTCTTCATTTTTTATGTCTGTATACATTATGAACGCCGTGTGCTTTCTAACACCATTTCCCTTAATGAGCTGGAGTTGGACTCTAGTAGAGGACGAGCCCATCCACGTCTATCATTCGAAATTGTGGGAAAACAAAGCGACATATTTCGTATATGAAATCTTCAACTGGGTGATGGTACCGCTGCATGTCACTATTTTTGGTCACCCGCCACCCAGGATCTCAGATAGTATAATGACGAATTTGAGAATCATAGCTGACTGGTATGTAGAAGCCGAATTCTCATATCTCAGAGTTTTCAGGGCTTCTGTTCCTCTGCATGCATTTCCATTATTCATTCCCGACAAGATGGCTTGTCGTGAGGTTGCTAGACAAACATTAATCGGTGGTATAAGCAAGGATCTTAAGGGATACTCAAAAAAGGTATGGCTACCTTTTCCTGTTCAGTTAAATTCATATTCTTTGTTAAATTTCAGGCATGCTAAAGCTGAGGCAGCGACACTAGAATACCTAAAGTTGGTCCTTATTGAATTCAATAAGCACGATCCGCAAAGGGTCGTGAGTAATCATTTGGCCAGTTGCGGACTCAAGAGATTTGAACATGAAAATTTTCCCTCGGATGACATTTTCCGAGGCGCAAGATCTTATGCCAAGATTTTAGCTCAGATACAAACCTTGGCACTTGAAGAGAGGGCCGATGTTCTAAAATTCCAAGAACATCGATGCAGTTATCTTCCCACAGTATTACGGGGTGAGCATCCGACTACAACGGAGGTGAAAAAAAAAGATGCAGAAGGCTCCAAGGATGCGACCCCCGGTTAAGAAAAACACCAGGACGGGGGAGAGCAAACTAAGAGTCCGAAAGCAGAGATAAAGACTCCCGACCCACCGAAGAAGCAGAGTCCGGTTACTACTCCGGGACAATCGACGAAGCAAATCGGAGATCCTATCACATCAGTTACTCCCTTGCAGTCAACTCAGGGAAATATTGACGCAGGGTGGATCTTAAATGAAGAATTGAGGCCTATAAGGGTGGAAGAACTCCCTCCAAATGAGTTATTCTTCGATAAGAAGAGAAAGGCAGTGGTAAAGAGAGAATTCTATCAGGAAGGGGAATCAACAGTCAAGAAATACAAAGTTATGACTGATGGGAAGGACAAGAAGAATGAACAGTTCACAATGGAAATAGCTGGGACGTTAGGGGCATATGCCACAGCGAAACAATTTTCAGTTGGGGTTTTGAAAAACCAGCTGAAACGAAAAAATCGCCTCATCAAAACCCTAGAAGCCAGACTAGCCACAGCAGCGGAGGCTGCCAAAGACCAGGCGAGCGTAGGAATAGAGCAAGTAAGGTTGGCCGATAAAAGTGAGATAGAGATGCTCAAGACTAAGCTCAAACAAGCACAACTGGTGGTTTGGAATGGTCAGATGCAGGCGGACCAACAAAAACATTTGATCGAACAACTACAGGCTAGAGTGGAAATCGCCGAAAGTAAAGTGATAAATATCGGGATGTTCCAGTCCCAGGAGATGGAGATTCGGAGTAGAGTCTCTGCGGGCCAACGAAATTTACTCGGAAAGGTATAGGTGATTCGGGACAAATGTTTTCTGGTTAATCAGGTTTTGGAGAATTTATCTGCTAGAGAAAGGAAAGATGGAGCAACACGGGTCGCCTTTCAAGAGGCTGTGATAGCTACAAACAACAGGGATTCGGGAAGTACTCCCAGGTTTACCATTTTGGAGCAGACTAGAGGAAACATTCTATTAAAAGAATGGGAACACAACATCTCGGAAGGTAAGCTACAAGCCAAGGGTGTAACGAAATCCTTAGAAGAGGCTTTTGGTTCTATATATGGTAATCTGTTAGGCATTGATAGTGGAGGTAATGCCGAGGCGTTGATTCAAATGAATATGGAAAAAATCTCACTTGATTTAAGTGAAAAAGAGGAAAGAGATTCAGCCGAGATCTCACAAGTGACTATGGTAGACATAGTCCAAATAGATAAATGTATGATTAAACCAAGTGCGAAATTATGCGCTATCGACATCATAGACAGACAGATGGAAGATAGGTTGCCGCAATTAGCCCAAGATTGTTACTCTTTTGAAGCCAATTGTCAAGAAGAACCGTCAAGGTTGATATCTCGGCTGGTTGAAAGATGTGTCACCTGTACCGAGCACGCGCGAGGACAAGCTTCTGGCACCAAATAAATACAGAGAAGAATAAATGGAGCGATTGCTCTCCTCCCTATCATAACTGAAAATTTTGCAATGATTGAGATTCCATCTTATTGTAAAAATGTATAAATATACCATAGAAAGAAAGAAAAAAGGCTGGACCTTTTTGTGTCGATTGTAACAGAGGTTTTACATTTTGAAAGTTAATATAAAGAAAATATGAAGATTCTCAATTCCGTCATGACTGTGTTATGAGTTTGTTTTCTTGTATCTCATATTTTGTTTCATTTCATATTCGTATCTGATGAATGCTTCGCTATAATTTAGTGCAACCTCTACTATAGTGAATGAATTTTGGTTTTTTATATTGTTTACTGTTTTTCCTCTGTACCAGCTATCGACAGGTATAAGACCAGTCAACACTTTCAGAATTATATATATATTTTATGCCTCATCGGGTTATTTCCTTAGATTTTTCTTCTTCTGTTTATACGTGAGATTCTCCCTTGATAGGAGCCTTACTTGATAGACAACTAAATGTTTTCTCCCACCTCATACATTTTATTAAAATATAACCCAGTTATGGGAAAGAGCCTTTGATTTGCACCCCATTTTTATTCCTGAAACTATAAACTCTCTTTTATACGACCGAATTGAGACAACACCCAAACTCCCCCTGAGGTTTTCTTATTTTACTGTTCCTCCATGACTGTCCCTGTACCAACACAATCCAACATCGAACCCGGATTATCAAATCAAACACACATTTCCCTAAACTTTTTAGATACTATTCTTAAAACACCCACTACCCGGGTTGAACTCGAACGTTCATGGGGAGCGATTGAACATGATATAAACATTCAGGAACAGTTGGAAGCTAGACAACACCAACACCGAAATCTTCCCTAGTTTCCCTTGCCGAAGGTTGACGTTTCTCTCTTCTCTACCCTTTACCCACTTTCGGATGCCTAGACACTGTACTTCTAAGCATTAAGTACATACTCTGGAACAACATCTTTTTGGCGCCGTTGCCGGGGACCGAAGTTACAAAATCTTTTCCCTGGGAAAATGACATTTTTTCTTTT
This sequence comes from Picea engelmannii, assembly GCA_009831015.1. Taxonomy (NCBI): domain Eukaryota; kingdom Viridiplantae; phylum Streptophyta; class Pinopsida; order Pinales; family Pinaceae; genus Picea; species Picea engelmannii. The sequence continues at coordinate 51,924 of ML840347.1, read as the reverse complement.
TGTTGAAAGTGTTACGCTTTGATAGTGAACAAAGAGTACACACCTTTTTTAAGGCTTTTCAATCTTTCACTTGGCGACTCCACAAATAATAAACTGGCATCCGATCGACGGAATACCAGATAAAACCTGGATGGTAAGTAGATTACACCCGTTACCGATCCCGAGAAGATTCTAAAGGTGAGAGGCTCTCTTAAGCCAACCGCTGTAGTCTATAAGCTTAAACACCCGCAACTGAAGACTAAGAGTTCTTCTGAACCTTCAACTTCACACAGTCCTCTCTTTGATACTAAATATCTAACGTCAAACTGCTCCGAAGTTAGGAGTGAGATTCATCTGACAATTCCCTTAGTACACAAAGGAAAGGGCCCTCTTGAAAGTTCATGGGCGGTTGAAATACCATCTTTCCTTTAGTTAAATTTCCTGACCTCACCTAATTCTGAAGAGTGTGTTACACATTTGGTTTCCACACCCGTCGGTTCTCCTGATTTCATCTCTTGCAAATATGAGGAACCAAGTCCTCACGTTCCTTATCATTCATCGTCGGATTTTCCTCTTCACGAAGACAATAAAGATTCCCTTTTAATTTTCCGAAACCCCCTTTACAACTTTCCACTAATAACGATGGCAGCCGCCGAAGGAGGAGGTGGAGGGGTTATCGGAGGAGGAGGGGGAGGGGTTATCAGAGGAGGAGGGGGAGGAGATCCTGTAGAAGGAGCTGGAGGCCAAGGACCTGCCCCCCCTCCCAAAGTGTTTACGAAAGTTGTAGCAAGATACGCTCCCTTGGTATTGCCCGTTCCTCTGCACGACCTTCCCGAAAATTATATAAAAAATTTGCCAAAATTCATTGGGGAAGGAGATCTGACCGCAGTCGAACATATTAATTTCTTTGATCAATTCACAAACATCCTAGGTATTGAACATGAGGACGTGTATTCGAGACTTCTTGTCCAAACCTTTGAAGGCCAGGTCCGAACTTGGTTTCAGAGTCTACCTGCAGCATCTATCTTGTCTTATGATGCCTTGGAAGATGCTTTCCTTAGACAATGGGGCAAAAGAAAGGACCACCTGTATTATTTAACCAAATTTGGGTCTTTAAGAAAAAAGAATTCATAAACAATCATGGAGTTTATTCAAAGATTCAACAAGCTGTATAACAAAATCCCAGTCGAGGTTAAACCATCCCAACCCGCGGCCAAAGTAACTTTCGCAGGGGCTTTAAAACCGGATTTTGCACTCCTTTTGTGAGAAAGAAGGGGAGCCACCCTAAACCAAATGCAGGATGACGCGGTAGAAATTGAGTCGAATATGATGGCTTCTGGTAAGCTTAAAGCTAGAGTAGAAACCGGAAACTGAGAAACTAAACGCTTTAGAGAACAAGCAGGTCCGTCAGGGTCTAATAGATCTACAGATGACAAAGTAGACGATATGGCTAGGGTAATTAAAGAATTGTCTAATAAAATATCCCAAATGGAGATAGAATAGGCCAAAGCTGATTCTTTCGCCAAAAAGGATTTCAAGAGGAACCCCAACCCCCCGAACCAGCAAAGATAGATAAAAAACGAAGATAAAAAAATACAAGCTCCCCTAAAGAGAGAAAATTTTATAGGAGCGAACGATCTCCAAGATTTCGGAGATTCGGATAATGATGTCATGAACTTCGGTGATGACTGCACACAACCGTATCTGACTAGAGAAGATTACGAAAAATCTCTAAACACTCAACAACCGTCGGTTAAGGGTGAAGAAAGTGATCATACTGACCTTTGTGACTCTCAACAAGAAACTGAAATGATAATGGCTAAGATCCAAGCTAAGTACAACTTGAGATCTAAGAGTAAACCCATTTCAACTACTCAACCGAAGAAAATCCTACCAAGAGGTCAAACTTATGAGCCTACTCTGGAAGAGACCCTATTACCTAACAACAAAGTGAAAGTAGTAAGCACACAAGAGTCTGAAGGGGGGAAAGTTGAAACCCAAGCACAAGGAACCGAAATAGTAAATAAAATTACGCCTTCAACCAAGACCACGAGTAATAAAGCGGTCGGAAAGGAAGGATTCGGAAGTCCCAACTAAAGAAACAGACAAGGTGAGCGGATTTTTCAGTTTTGAAAACGAGATAAATAAAATTAAGATACCAATCCCTCTGGTAGAACTAGCAAAAAACCCCGTTTATTGGAAGCAGATTACCAAAGTGATGGGTGTCTCAGAGCTAGAAAGCCAGTTTGACTTTTTAAATCTGGAAGATGAAAAACCTAACATTACTTTTGGTCCAAATTTTGAAGGGGCCAAAGAAACTATTGCTCCCTTTTATATCACTTTAAATGTATATGATCAATTTCTACATAATTGCATGTTAGACTCCGGAGCCTCCCATAACGTTATGCCTAAAATTATTATGGACAAATTGGGTCTCCAAATCACCAGACCTTACGTAGATCTTTACTCTTTTGACTCGAGAAGGGTTAAGTGTATGGGAATGATAAAGGATTTAGTAGTTACCCTGGCACAGGTCCCGGTTAAGAGTATCTTGATGGATGTGGTTATTGCTGATATTCCCCCTAAGTATGGCTTACTATTGTCTAGGTCATGGGGAGCCAAGCTGGGGGGTTCTCTTCAATTAGATATGATGTTCACCACAATTCCTGTGTTTTATGGGCAATTTACTCAGTTGTACAGAGAGACGAGGTTAGCATATACAGTAAGTGACCCTCAAAATCCGAACAATTTCCCTATTTACATTGCAGATCAAGATTTAGGAAATTGTATATTATATTTTGATGACGGTTTAGATGGTTGTCTGGAGGAAAATGATATAGAGCAGGAAGAGTCAGGTTACATGACAGAAGATATATGTAGCACCGGTGTCTGGAAAATGTATTTTGACGGTGCCTCATCTTGTGAAGGGGCTGGTGCAGGAGTGCTCTTAGTGGCTCCCGAAGGAATGTTCTTTGTTCCTTTTTCTTACAGATTGCAATGGGATATATATTATACTAACAATCTATGTGAATACAAAGCGTTGGTCTTAGGGTTAGAGGCTGCCAAGAAGCTAAAAATAAATAACTTAGAGGTATACAGAGATGTAGAGTTAATAGTCAAACAAATAAATCGACAGTACCAAGCCAAGCATCCCAGATTAAGATCATACAGGAATTGTGCCTGGGATCTGATGGAAAACTTTTTCTCATCCGTAAATGTCCACTTCATCCCACGTGCAGAGAACTTACATGCTTATGCTTTAGCTAAAGTAGCTTCAACCTTCACTCCTCCCACGACTTTCAAATTGAAGTATCACATAGAGATCAGACACAGACCATCTATACTAGACAATATCCAGCACTGGTAGGTTTTTGAGGATGACGAACAAATTAAGAAGTTTCTTGAAGCAGTAGGTGAATTTTCTGAAACTCATGCAGACCAAGAAAATCAAAATGACCCGATATGGATCATGCAAGAAGGGGAGGATCCTAAATCTTTACGAGACAAAATCGCAGATCATCGCATGCTAGTCCTTAAAAACAACCAGATTTCGAAAGGATTGATTCCTCTAGAAAGACTTTTTGATCAAAACGACATACCTGTAAAATCCGCCTTACAAACCTAACCAGAAGAAGTGGAGGACTGTGATATAGGAACCAAAGAAGAATCCAGGATGGTAAAAATATCCAAGTTCCCCCCTCCCGAAATAAAAAGTAAGTATAAAGACCTACTCAGACAGTATAAGGATGTTTTCGCCTGGTCTTATGATGAGTTAAAGACATACAACACTTCCGTAATTGATCACAAGATACCTCTAAAGCTTGGGGTCAAACCATTTAGGCAAAAACTTAGACAGATCAACCCCATTTTGTTACCTGTGATCGAAAAAGAAGTTAAGAAACTTTTAGACGCGAAAATAATAATACCTCTGAGATATTCAGACTGGGTAGCAAATCTGGTCCCGGTTAGGAAAAAGAATGGGAAAATCAGACTGTGTGTGGATTTCAGAAATATAAATAAGTCGTCTCTTAAGGACAACTATCCGTTGCCCAAAATGGACCATGTGCTAGAAAAGGTAGTTGGAGCCAACCGAATGTCTATGATTGACGGGTTCTCGGGTTATAATCAAATCACCATGAATGAACAAGATAGAGAAAAAAATGCTTTCACTACACCATGGGGTACGTTCATGTATGATAAAATGCCTTTTGGTTTGATGAATGCAGGGGCCACGTTCCAGCGCACTATGGACATCGCTTTCATCAGTGAAAGGGATAAGTTCATAGTCATTTATCTCGACGATTTTACGGTTTTCTCTAAAACAGACGAAGAACACTTGATACATCTTAAACAGACTTTCGAAAAATGCCGCAGGTTTGGTCTATCTTTAAATCCAAAGAAATCACATTTCGCCATGCGGGAAGGTAAGATTTTGGGTCATATCGTATCTAGGGATGGAATCAGGATTGATCCTAAGAGGATTGAAGCGATAGATACTATAAATATTCCCAGAAATGTAAAAGAGATTCAATCTTTCTTAGGAAGAATAAAGTTTTTACGAAGATTTATCCCGAATTTCGCTGAGATTGTAAAATTGATCACAGGTATGTTGAAAAAGGACAGCAAAGTAAAATGGACAATCGAGGCCAAAGCATTGTTCACACATATTAAGAAAGTCATAAGCGAGGCACCTATGTTAGCGAGCCTCAACTATCTAAAAGATTTTCTTATTTTCTCATTTGCCTCCGAACACACGATTGCCGCGGTGCTCCTATAAAAGAACGAAGAAGGTTTTGAACAACCGATCAATTTTTTCAACAAAAGCCTTAGAGACGCAGAATTGAAGTATGATATAATAGAAAAAAAAGCGTATGCCATGGTAAAAGCATTAAAGGCATTTAGAACATATGTACTACACTCCAAGATAATTGCGTACGTACCTACCAATTCTGTGAAAGATATTTTGGTACAACCAGACAGCGATGGAAAAAGAGGGCGATGGCTTGCCAAAATCCAAGAATTTGATCTGGAAGTCAAACCGACCAAATTGATAAAAGGGCAAGGCCTGGCCAAACTCTTAGCTGAGTCGAATTTTAGAGCCCTAGGTATCAACTGCCTGTAGGAAGGCGACGAAGACATGAACTTAAACGAGCTGAATGAGAAAATAGGTCCAAAAAAGATCGAAGAGAAGTTCATATCATCAGGATGGTACAGAGACATAGTATCATACCTGCTAACTCTAAAATTCCAAAATGAGCCATTTCCATCAAAAGCCAGGACTTTAAAAATTCATGTAGTTAAATATTGTATCACCGAAAGTCAGCTATATTGGAAAGATCCACTCGGTTTCCTGTTAGTCTGTTTAGTCGAATCAGAAACTCAGTGGGTTATAGGCGAATTTCATGAGGGAGTCTGTGGGGGGCATCACGCTTGAAGAGATACAACTTAAAAAATTATGAGGGCTGGGAACTACTAGCCAAAACTTTTCTCGGACGTTAATGCCAAGGTCCGAGCCTGCAACCCTTGTCAACTATTCGCAGGTAAACAGAAGCTCCCGACACTGCCGTTAGTTCCAGTCAAAGCTAAAGCCCCATTTCAGCAATGGGGTCTAGACTTCATAGGCGAGATTAATCCCCATTCCATTGCTCAACACAAGTGGATCTTAACCACAAAATATTATTTTACTAAATGGGTGGAAGCCATTCCAACCAAAAGGGCAACAGACTCGGTGGTAATCGACTTCTTAGAAGACAACATTTTGTCTAGATTTGGTTGCCCCCGAAAGATAGTTACAGACAATGCCCAAGCCTTTAAATCTATGGCTATGATCAGCTTCTGTCAAAAGTATAACATCGTTCTTGACCATTCCACAACGTATTACCCCCAGGGAAATGGATTGACCGAGTCATATAACAAGAGCCTGGTAAATATAATCAAGAAAGTATTGGATGAAAACAAAATGTCTTGGCATGTGCACTTAAAATACGCATTGTGGGTGAATCGCATAAGCAAAAAAAGGTCTATTGACATTTCACCTTTTCAGATGGTATATGGGACGGATGTTGTGCTACCTATAAACCTAGAACTTCCAGTGATGAAGTTATGGCAAGACCAAAATGAAGAACCCAATCATGTCACCAGGAGGATAAACCAGCTGATTGAGGTTCAACAACATAGGGTTGAAGTAGATGAAAAGTTGCAGAAATACCAAGATGACATGAAGGCATTATTCAACCGCAGAGAAAAGGACAAAGATTTCCTCCTAGGTGATTTAGTATTAAGGTGGGATGCAAGAAGGGAAGAAGCAACAAAACATGGTAAATTTGACCACCTCTGGTATGGGCCATTCAGAGTCTCAGCTCTGGAGGGAAAAAATTCTTTCCTACTGGAAAATATAGACGGTGAAATCCTCAACGCCCCTGTCAACGGGCGTTATTTGAAGCATTATATGACATAACAGTCGCCTATAATTAATATATATATATATATATATATATATATATATTTTTTTTATTATTTTTTTTATTTATTTTTCATTTACGCATTGCTTTTGATTTTATTTTTCTTTCATGAACTTTCGACACCTTTCAGATAGACCCGATAACCTTCGTATTTGCCTCTTACAGGATTCCAGCTGCACACAAAACAAGCAGGAGAAGTAAACCAAACGATGGTGTCAGAAATAAATCGGCTTAAACAGGTGATACCTAAGAATTTTGATATTGTGCAAAGAATTTGAAACGAAAAGGTAAAGATGAGATCTCCTAAAAGACATGTTCTAAAGGACTATTAAAAAAAACCGAGGTAACCTCATTGAAACAAAAACATCGTCTGAACTGATAAATAACAGAGTTGTTTCTTTGTTTAATCATCTACGAAAAAATAAGACAAATTAAACGATTCACTCAAATTAAAAGCAGTCAGTCAATGTAAAGTACCCCCGAAAAAGATCTACAAGAGTCAGTTTTGAATTTTTGACCTCTGTATTTTCAGTCCGTAAGTCACTACCTGTCACCCTTTTCTATCTCCGAGTTTACCTTTTAAAAAGTCAGCATCTTTTCGTTTCACATAAGAAGCGATAAGAGTTTTCGTTTCAACCTCGTGAGCTTCAAAACAGATTGTGGAAAGAAAGCGGGTCTTCACAACTCCTCGATCCCCTGCTAAATGAAGGGATGATTAAAGTGATCCTAACTTTCCCAGGCTTTTCAACAATATCGGAGGATTGAGGCTTGCTCAAATAGAATTCCCTAAGAAAGTTATTTTCCCTTTTTCCCTGAGAGAGAAGGTGTTGTGAAGGTTAAGGGAAGGTTGGTACCAAGTAATCAAAGTAAGTTGACAGACCTATAATGCAAAATATTACACAGATATCAGCCCTGATACAAACTGATTTCCCCCATCTTCGCGCTCTAAAAAGCAAATTATAAGACAGGTGGTGAAAGGAAATTCAGAAATGATTGCCCCCATCTAGTCCAAGGGACGATGAAAGGAAATTCATAAATGATTTCCCTCGTCTAAGCATTTAAATGCACAAATATATTCCTAAGTGGTGAAAGGAAATTCAGTAAAAGGGGCCAGATAACTTCACCGGGGTACTGAACAGGCTCGCTGACAGTGAAGCAATATCTGAGATATCTGTAAGGGTGTTATACATGAATATCACTCTACTCTGGTAACCAATTCTTTTTAAAAACCTGATCTACATCCCAAGTTCAGACGAGACTTCCTAATTAAAAACATATAATCATTCTTCTTTTGATGCAAGATGATAGCCACAAGATCTGTTGGGTCTCCTAGAACTGTTTTGATTTTCTTAAGGCAGACTTGAATTTAGTAACGGGAAAGGGAAAGTTGTGAAAGGGACTATGACTAAGTTTAAAAAGAGTATCTAAGTTTGAAAATATTTTCAAGGTAAAAAACGAAGTCTCTTTCCCCTTCGATACCCTGTTCTCAGGAACCTTTTCGCCTGATTGAAGCTGTTGAGTCCATTTACCCAATATCGGCACGTGGTCTATTGTTCTTCCCATCTTACAAGAAAACGAAATCCCTAGTTGGAGCCCATGTTGTAGTCACCTTTGTTTTTTCTAGCCCGTCTCAAATTTCATGTCTTAATGCTCAAAATCGAAAGATGGTTTTCGTATTTTCCATCTGTGGTTTCAAAATCTCTGAAGTCTTATCACACAAGCAATGATAATTATTGTACTCTCGAGGCAAGTTCTACTTTTCGTCAAAATTTTTCCCCTTTTGTTCTACCTCGGGATTTCGTAGGTTGGATTCTATAGATCACATAGTCCACAAGTCGAGCAACGAAACAATGAAATCGCTTTAAAATTTTACCCAGGATAGTAACGGGAGTAAAATTTTCCTAAATCATGATTAAACATCATCGGGTTTTCGCGCCTCAGCGTTCATTAAATCCAAAAGTCTTATTGTCGTAACCTTGATAGCCGAAACCACAAAATCCTTATTTTAGTAACCCGTGTCAAGGTTAAAGGTAAAAGCTAAGCCATGGTTAAGTTCTGTCGGCAATTCGCCACTCGACATTTTCTCTTTAAAAAGATACACTGTCTAAGCCCCGACTCACGAAGTCACGATAAAGATATGAACATAATTAATTAAACACTTAATCCGAGTTTATCCTCCCTTTTAATTAAAACATATTATCGCGATCTCGTGGTTTCACAGCTCGGCATGCAAACTTCCCGAAAACTTACCTTCGAAGCTCTGAGTCGCGATATGGCAATATAAATAATTACATAATTAATTAAGCACCTAATCACAATTACGTTTTTATTAACCAAAGTGAATCATCGCAATTTCAGGTGTTAGAGGTTCAAAGAGTTAAAGAAAAAATTCCCGATACAACGAGTATCGAAAGATTAATTAACTTTGGTAAAATCGGATTAATTAAGCTAAATTAGTATATTCCGCGTTTTGATGCTTGCACAGTTTACGAGGTAGTATTAATTCTTCCTTACGCCAACTGACATTTCGAACCACCAAAATTTATGGCATTAATTAGAAATAAGGCGAATCGACAAATAAAGATCGGGTTTTTATTGCTAAATTTATTTCTAAACATGATTTGATAAATCTGTTCTAAAAAGTACCAAGTTTTCGAATATATAGAGATGTTATTCGTTATAACAAGTTCATTTCTATATTATGCAGAGCACACTTTATTAGTGAGCTAAATTATGTATGTATACATATTTTTATCGCAGAAGAGTTAAAGCAGGATCTCCAGTCATGGCCCCGTGAAAAACATCTAAAGCCAACGTTGAGGTTGCAGGACAGGGTTCAGACAACGTCACTGATACGTCACCTCGAAGTGTCGACTCTGTCCCAAACTGGTCGTTCGTTTCTGATGTTCTGCAGGCCGAATTAGTGGATTATTCCGATGATTCCAGTGACAATGAAAAAGATGACATAACCACCAAATATAAGATCGTCATTCAATCGGGAATGCATAAAGTAGTGGCCAGGCCACGATTGCTCCCCTATTATGATATGGTCCGATGGGCATTAGACCATGTGGACATACCAACCAAAACCATCATGAATGAGCAGAAGGTCACCATCGGGACTTTTAGACCTGAACATCTGCAAGCTATGTACAAGTTGCCCACAACGTTCGACCTTACATATGATGCCGAATTCTTGGAAGAGTTCAAACAGAAGGAATGTGTGTAGTATGACAAGACCATGTCTAGCTTAATAAGAGATTGGGTTTCTCACCCTACGAAGTTCAGGGTAGACAGTCATGGTATATATTCAATAGCTTCCTTGGAAACAAAGTTCAAGTATGTAGCTATGATGACATGCAGATTATGCGGTAGAGAGGACACCTCACATTTCTTTCTTCAATGGGTGCCTCTAATACATCAATTCGCCGAAGGCTGTTCCTTCGACTGGGAGAAAATGCTGTCTGATAGCTTGACCAGTCGGGTTACAGAGTATCAGGCGCAGAAAGAGAGCCGAAAGATTTCTTCATTTTTTATGTCTGCATAAATTATGGACGTCGTGTGCTTTCTAACACCATTTCCCTTAATGAGCTGGAGTTGGACTCCAGCAGAGGATGATCTCATCCACGTCTATCATTCGAAATTGTGGGAAAGAAAAGTGACAGATTTCGTATATGAAATCTTCAACTGGGTGTTGGTACCGCTGCATGTCACTATTTTCGGCCACCCGCCACCCAGGATCTCAGACAGTATAGTGATGAATTTGAGCAGCATAGCTGACTGGTATGTAGAAGCCAAATTCTCATATCTCATAGTTTTCGGGGCTTCTGTTCCCCTGCATGCATTTCCATTATTCATTCCTGACAAGCTGGCTCGTCGTGATGTTGCTAGAAAAACAATAATCGGTGGTATAAGCAAGGAGATTAAGGGATACTCAAAAAAGGTATGGCCACCTTTTCCTGTTCAGTTAAAAGCATATTCTTTGTTAGATTTTGGGCATCCTAAAGTTGAGGCAACAACCCTAGAAGACCTAAAGTTTGTCCTTATTGAGTTCAAGAAGAACGATCCGCAAAGGGTCATGAGTAATCATTTGGCCAGTTGCGGACTCAAGAGATTTGAACATGAAAATTCACCCTCGGATGACATTTTCTGAGGCGCAAGATCTTATGCCAAGATTTTAGCTCGAATACAAACCTTGGCACCTGAAGAGAGGGCCGATGTTATGAAATTGCAATAACATCGACGCAGTTGCCTTCCCACAGTATTATGGGGTGAGCATTTGAGTACAGTGGAGGTGAAACAAAAAGATGCTGAAGGCTCCAAGGATGCGACCCCCGGACGGGGTCAAGAAAAACACCAGGACGGGGGAGAGAAAACTAAGAGTCTGAAAGCAGAGATAAAGACTCCCGACCCACCAAAGAAGTAGAGTCTAGTTACTACTCCGGGACAATCAGCGAAGCAAATTAGAGATCCTATCACATCAATTACTCCCTTGCAGTCAACTCAGGGAAATATTGACACAGGGTGGATCTTAAATGAAGAATTGAGGCCTATAAGGGTGGAAGAACTCCCTCCAAATGAGTTCTTCTTCGATAAGAAGAGAAAGGCAATGGTAAAGAGAGAATTCTATCAGGAAGGGGAATCAATAGTCAAGAAATACAAAGTTATGACTGATGGGAAGGACAAGAAGAATGAACAGTTTGCAACGGAAATAGCTGGGACATTAGGGGCATATGCCACAGTGAATCAATTTTCAATTGGGGTTTGAAAAACAAGCTGAAACGAAAAAATCGCCTCATCAAAACCGTAGAAGCCAGACTAGCCACAACAGCGGAGGCTGCCAAAGACCAGGCGAGCGTAGGAATAGAGCAAGCAAGGTTGGCCGATAAAAGTGAGATAAAGCTGCTCAAGACTAAGCTCGAACAAACACAACTGGTGGTTCGGAATGGTCAGATGCAGGCGGGCTAGAAAAAAGATTTGATCAAATAGCTACAGGCTAGAGTGGAAATCGCCGAAAGTAAAGTGATAAATATCGGGATGTTCCAGTCCCAGGCGATGGAGATTCGGAGCAGAGTCTCTGCGGCCCAACGAAATTTACTCGGCAAGGTAGAGGTGATTTGGGACAACTGTTTGCTGGTTAATTAGGTTTTGGAGAATTTATCTGCTAGAGAAAGGGAAGCTAGAGTAGCACGGGTCGCCTTTCAAGAGGCCGTGATAGCTACAAACAACAGGGTTTCAGGAAGTACTCCCAGGTTTACCATTTCAGAGCAGACCAGAGGAAACATTCTATTCAAAGAATGGGAACACAACATATCGAAAGGTAATATGCAAGCCAAGGGGGTAACGAAATCCTTAGAAGAGGCTTTTAGTTCTATAGATGGTAATCTGCTAGGAACTGATAGTGGAGGTAATGTCAAGGCGTTGATTCAAATGTATATGGCAAAAATATTACTTGATTTAAGTGAAAAAGAAGAAAGAGATTCAGCCGAGATCTCACAAGTGACTATGGCAGACATAGTCCAAATAGATAAATGTATAATTAAACCAAGTGCGCAATTATGCACTATCGACATCATAGACAGACAGATGGAAGACAAGTTGCTCCAATTAGCCCGAGATTGTTACTCTTTTGAAGCCAATTGTCAAGCAGAACCGTCAAGGCTGATATCTCAGCTGGTTGAAAGATGTGTCACCTATACCGAGCATGCGTGAGGACAAGCATCTGGCACCAAATAAAGATAGAAAAAAAGAAATGGAGCGATTGCTCTCCTCCTTATAATAACTGAAAATTTTGCAACGATTGAGATTCCATCTTATTGTAAAACTGTATAAATATACCATAGAAAGAAAGAAAAAAGGATGGACCTTTTTGTGTCGATTGTAACAGAGGTTTTACATTTTGAGAGTTAATATAAAGCAAATATGAAGATTCTCAATTCCATCACGACTGTGTTATGAGTTTGTTTTCTTGTATCTCATATTTCGTTTAATTTCATATTCATATCAAATGAATGCTTCGCTATAATTTAGTGCAACCTCTACTATAGTGAATGAATTTTGGTTTTCTATATTGTTTACTGTTTTTCCTCTGTACCAGCTTTCAGTAGGTATAAGACCAGTCAACACTTTCAGAATTCTATATATATTTTATGCTTCATTGGGTTATTTCCTTACAATTTTCTTCTTCTGTTTATACATGAGATTCTCCCTTGATAGGAGCCTTACTCGATAGACAGCTAAATGTTTTCTCCCACCTCATACATTTTATTAAAATATAACCCAGTTATGGGAAAGAGCCTTTGATTTGCACCCTGTTTTTATTCCTGAAACCGTAAACTCTCTTTTATACGACCGAATTGAGACAACACCCAAACTCCCCCTGAGGTTTTCTTATTTTACTGTTCATCCATGACTGTCCCTGTACCAACACAACCCAACATCAAACCCGGATTATCAAATCATACACACATTGCCCTAAACCTTTTCGATACTATTCTTAAAACAACCACTATCCGGGTTGAACTCGAACGTTCATGGGCAACGATTGAACAAGATTTAAACATCCAGGAACAGTTGGAAGCTAGACAATGCCAACACCGAAATCTTCCCTAGTTTCGCTTGTCGAAGGTTGATGTTTCTCTCTTCTCTACCCTTTACCCACTTTCGGATGCCTAGACACTGTACTTCTAAGCCTTAAGTACAGACTCTGGAACAACAGGTAGTATTTGACCTCTAAGCCTATTGACAATGTGGATGCTCCATTTTTGGTCCTCATTGAGTGACATATTTGTAATTGGGAGCGAACCCATTGAAGACTTCTAAATGTACTTGTGCCTATAGAATGCCAACCCGGGTGACTGCTCTGTTAGAATATAGAAGATGGTGTGCTCATTTTACCATTGACGATACCTTCGTCACCCAACCACAAGTCGAAGCCTCCCTCCGAGCACCTTAACCTTGACTGAGAATTCCTCTGGAAGCAAACCCTAGGCTAGATAGACAAACAAGGAGAAGGGCATCAATCGCCAAGGATAGCACATCACAAAAGCTGATTAGATAGTCCTGTTGGGGTCCTATAATTATAGGCGAATCGATTCTTCGACTATTGATTTGGAATTTCTCTCGTAATGACGAAGTCCTGGCTCAGGTGACCCCGCTTCCTCCCTCCATTCTTGTCTCTCAATCCCCCATCACCCTACTGCATCCTTCATCCTCCGCTGCGCCTTCACTCCCTTATCCTTTTGCCCCATTGATTTCGCCTTACCCGCCTTCCATCCCTGAATAAACAAGACTTAGGATGAACAAAATGACAATAAAAGTAGTTAGATTAACTGATATAGTTAGTATGGGTTAAACTAGTTAATAAATAGCTAGCTAATAATTAATTAATTATTAATTAGTTAATTATTACTTAAGCTAAAAAAATCTAGGTTAGTAACTAAGTTAGTAATTAAGGTTAGTTTTAAATTAAAATAAAACAATTTAAAAATAAAAACAAAAATAACATATAAAACAAATTATAATAAACATTTTATATATAATATTAAAAAACATTCAAAAAACATTAAAAAACAAAAAGTGATAAAATGTATTAAAAATAAAAAAAATATATATATATAAAATTATAATAAACATAAAACAAACCAATTATAAAACAAAACACAAAACGTGAACACTACCATATAATATTTAAAAAAATAAAAATATAAAAAGTTAAAAAACTAAAAGAATGATATCCTAAGTCTACTCTACCCCATGCCAACCCTCCTCCCCTCACACTCCACTCACTCCACTCACTCCACTCCCCATCCCCCTCACGTCACTCCCACCTACCACTCCACTCACTCCCACTCCCCTACGTCATCCTCCATTAACCCATGCACACTCCCGCCCACCTTACCCCCGTGCACCTTCCATACCCGCGCCCCCCATCCACTTACCACCAAAATAATCAACACACCAAATAAATTCCGGAGCCCCCCTCACCTTTCGAGCTTTAACGAGGGGGAGGGGTCCGGAATCATAAATAACCCTCACACAAATCTGAATGGCCCAGATTTGAGCACCGAAATCAACGACCCTAATTAAATTCTGGACCCCCCCGGGCGTTCTACATTTAACGAGGGGGGGGGGGATCCGGAATACCGCTTACCATGCAGAAAAACCACTTTCCCTAATTTTTACCATTTTTGCCTGTTTTACCATGCCATCTTTCAGATCGATTTCTGGAAAAACGGAGATGTATTTTAAAAATATGAGAGAATTTTTTTCTCAACACGGGCTGAGGAACAAAAACCTCTCCCATTTTTTCCAACGGCGTCACTATCAGGGAGAATCGAAGTCATCTTCGAGGCCTATTTTTCCACATTTTCAATTTTCCGTTTCAGTCCCGATCTTGCAGGAGCTGTTACGGCCAGCTGGGGACGAAGTTTGTGAAACCGAAGGAGGTTTTTGTCCAGAACATGCCCATATACAATAACCTCTTTCATTTTTCTCCCAAGTGTCATTATTGAAGATAAAATCATGTCTGATCGGACCCCTATTTCACAGAAAAACGGTCCGTCTTTCATGGCAGAAAACTCTGAATTTTGTGTGAGTGGTGGCTATTTTTGGCCGAGGCGGTTGAAACGACTTCCAAAACTTGTTGAGGAGACCACTCTTATTTATAGAGATGATTTGTAATGTAAAAGGGTTTATCAGTCAGGGAACCATGATGAATTTTTTATAAAGCAGCTCATAGAGCCAACTGTAGTTTTTTTGATCAATTCAAATTATACGGTCGCAACAGTCACAAGATTCTTGTGTCAAGTATATTGGTGAAGTGCTCCTCCAGTAAATTGTTTTCTCTGTCTCCATATGTTTTCTTTCCTTGTTATTCGACAGAAGATTATGAGCAGAATTTGTTGTAAGATACACTCTGTTTCTGGCTGTGGATAATATCAATGTTTTCTTCTGATATTCAGTGGCAGAATTCTTCATTGCTCTGTTGCCAAATTGATCATTTCTTTTTCCTCATATTTCATCTCATTTAATTTTACCAGATCCAGTAATTTGCCTACCTTGCCCTGTAAAGCTGTCTGTAGGATTTGTTTGTGATTAAATCTCAGTTTGTGACTCCATTGCCCATGGTTTCTTTTCACTGCTCTTACCAATTTAAAAATCCAAATTTCGAACCCATTAACTAGCCTAATACCTCTTCAAACAAAGCTATATCAGACAGAGATATCCCTCTCTGAGTCTTGGAGGGCTAGATCCAAGAATCGAAGTGGTTTTGATGTTGCCTCTGTGATTTCCTCACAGCCTTGGGCAAATTACAGAGTGCTAACATAATGGCGACCATACTGGGGACCCTTTTCCCAGTAGTACACTCCAAGCTCCAGCTCTGATCACTGATGGTGGACAATGACTAGACATAAGAAGGATGAGATCATTCACCTGGAGACTCCAATCAGCTCCAGACAATGCCAACTCGAAGACTCCACTGGAGGAAGAACCCGAAGCATGACCAAGCAGCCTAGAAAGACCAGGTATTCAAGCTCAAATTGCATTCAAGACATATTTGGTTTTATCTGCAATCATGTCTTGTCTTTTTCTAAGCCTGGTCAGAAGTATATTGTTGAAGAGTATTTTGACCATCAGTCAATTGATGAGTCTCAAGAGATCATATCCCCAATTGTAGATTATGTACATGCTCATGCACCTATGGACATCCCAGATGCACCTGTAGAAACCCTAGTGAGACATAAGCCTCCTGCTTTGTATCCTACTCCTGCTGAACTTCTGGATGTTTGTAAGCCCCTTGCTTCATCTCCTGTGCTTGCAAAAGTCCCAGACCGATACAAGCCTCTAGATTTGCCTCCTATTCTCCATGACCTCCCTATCAATTACATTAATAATCTGCCTAGGTTTGATGGAGAAAATGAGAAGATCACTGCTGAAAAGCATATTCAAAACCTTGAGGATTTCCTTGACCTTTATGAGGTTGAAGAAGGTGATGTCTCTATCAGGATGTTTTCCCTGTCCTTGGGAGGTAAAGTTAAAGATTGGTTTAAGAACCTTCCAGCAGCTAGCATCAGAAATTTTAATCAATTTATGCAAGTTTTCCTAGATAGATGGGTGGTCATGAAAAATGTTTTCGTCCTCCTAGAAGAGTATGACCACTTGAAAAGAAAGCCAGGGGAGACAGTACATCAATTTTCATCCAGATTTAATAAGGTGTATCATGCAATACCTACTGATATAAGGCCACCCCCAGGATCAGCTCACTTGCATTACCTAGATGCCTTCGATCCTGAGATGACATTCCAATTAAGAGAAAGGAATACTGCAAGCCTTGAAGAAATGCAGAGCATTGCAGTTGATGTAGAGACCAACTTGTTGATCAAGAGGTCACAGTTGAAGGATAAAGAAATGGAGCAACTGAATTCATCAGAAGATAAACTGGAGATTTTGGCCAGTGCCATGGAAAGGCTGATGCAGAAGATTAACATAAAAGAGGAGCTTGCTGTCCAAAGACATCATGGTCCCTTGATTTCAGAAAAAGAAAGTGTCACAGTTCCCAAACATGTTGCTGCACACCCTTGGTACCATGGTTTGAATAATGATTCGTTCATGTATTCAATTCACAACACAGTCAAAGATGAAGCTCCATCTCAACTTGTAGAGGAGCAACCGACTGATATGATGTGCATGTTTGACGACATTCCTTACTTGGATTGTCCACCCAAGTGGGATCAGTATGATGATGATCATGAATCTGAAATAGAGGTTGTTTTTTCAGAGAAACCAGCAACATGTCATTGGCAGGGAGAAGATCATTTACCATTCAGATGCGACAATCAGCCATTGCGCAACAGTCATGACAGCAATGAGGAATGTGTAGAAAATGTCAGAGTAAGTGAAGACATTTTGTCCTTATGTTGCTCATCTTTTCAATTTTTGAAAAGAAACTCTAGGCTAGTTGTAAATAGTGAAGACGAAAATTCCTCTGACCAATCAATTGATGATGCCATTAAGGATATGGAGACTGTTTTAAACCCAGAAGTGCAACACTTGCCCTCCTTCAATTTTCAAATTATTGATGAAAGCTTAGAGCCTGAGACAAATTATGATTTAATCCAAAAGAACTCTGTGCCATTGTGTTTTAAATCATTTCAAGTTTTGAAGGAGACTCTTGGACAAGTGGTGAAGGATAAGTACATAAAGGGTCAGGAAATTTCATTTGAGTCAACGCAACAGTCTTGTTAGTCTTTTCAGGATCCAATAGCTGATCAGTTGGAAGGCCTGTGTGGCCAAAATCATTTTTCATTCTCCAGTCATGAGATAAAAAGCTGTTATGATATTGACATGATCAGGCAGTCAGTTACAGGGGTGTGTTCAGTAGAGGCATCATTACAAAAACCATCAGAGCATCCACAGTCAGATGAGGAAGTGTTGAAAGACACAAAATGCATAGCTGGAAAATCGAGTCTTGAGGCTAAGGTGTTTGAAGTTGAAAATCATAAGATGGGCCAAACCTATATTGATCCTGTAGCTATCTATATGGAGAAATTCTTTAATACAGGATATTTTTCCATTGCTGATGTTTTTCCTATTGTTTGGGTTGATCAAATCTTATGCAAGGGAAAGCACGGTGGAAGTTACTCTCAAGCACGAGTAACAAACTTATTTCTGAGTCTCATCACAGACAGTGAAAGAACAAAGCCACTAAATCAACTACTTGATTGGCTGCACTGGCATTATTGTATCATTTAGAATGATGAAATTGTCAGTAGCATAGGGTAGGTAAAAAAAATGAATAAGCTCAGCATTCCGAGCATCTCTTTTCAAGCAGTGTTTATTTTCATTTGGTTTCAGTTGCAAGATCAAAACAGGTACAAGTTGCAGAATAAGATATTGGGATCAGCCCAATGGATAAAGCACCGGTATGCATGCTCAGAAGTCTGTGGTTCTTGACACCTCCTGAAATAAGCTTCCATCCCCAGGTGGAGCCTATGTTGGGGTCCTATAATTATAGGCGAATCGATTCTTCGACTGTTGATTTGGCGTTTCTCTCGTAATGACGAAGTCCTGGCTCAGGTGACCCCACTTCCTCCCTCCATTCTTGTTGCTCAATCCCCCATCACCCTGATGCATCCTTCATCCTCCGTTGCGCCTTCACTCCCTTATCCTTTTGCCCCATTGATTTCGCCTTACCCGCCTTCCATCCCTGAATAAACAAGACTTAGGATGAACAAAATGACAATAAAAGTAGTTAGATTAACTGATATAGTTAGTATGGGTTAAACTAGTTAATAAAGAGCTAGCTAATAATTAATTAATTATTAATTAGTTAATTATTACTTAAGCTAAAAAATCTAGGTTAGTAACTAAGTTAGTAATTAAGGTTAGTTTTAAATTAAAATAAAACAATTTAAAAATAAAAACAAAAATAACATATAAAACAAATTATAATAAACATTTTATATATAATATTAAAAAACATTCAAAAAACATTAAAAAACAAAAAGTGATAAAATATATTAAAAATAAAATATATATATATATATATATATATATATACATATATATATATAAAATTATAATAAACATAAAACAAACCAATTATAAAAGAAAACACAAAACGTGAACACTACCATATAATATTAAAAAAAATAAAAATATAAAAAGTTAAAAAACTAAAAGAATGATATCCTAAGTCTACTCTACCCCATGCCAACCCTCCTCCCCTATGTTTCACTCCACTCCCCATCCCCCTCATGTCACTCCCACCTCACACTCCACTCACTCCACTCCCCATCCCCCTCACGTCACTCCCACCTACCACTCCACTCACTCCCACTCCCCTACGTCATCCTCCATTAACCCATGCACACTCCCGCCCACCTTACCCCCATGCAACTTCCATACCCACGCCCCCCCATCCACTTACCACCAAAATAATCAACGCACCAAATAAATTCCGGAGCCCCCCTCACCTTTCGAGCTTTAACGAGGGGGAGGGGTCCATAATCATAAATAACCCTCACACAAATCTGAATGGCCCAGATTTGAGCACCAAAATCAACGAACCTGATTAAATTCCGGACCCCCTCAGGCGTTCTACATTTAACGAGGGGGGGGGGGTCCAGAATACCGCTTACCACGCAGAAAAACCACTTTCCCTAATTTTTACCATTTTTGCCTGTTTTACCATGCCATCTTTCAGATCGATTTATGGGCAAACTGAGACGTATTTTAAAAATAAGAGAGAGGTTTTTGCTCAGAACGGGCTGAGGAACAAAAAAATCTCCCATTTTTTCCAACGGCGTCACGATCAGGGAGAATCGAAGTCATCTCCGAGGCCTATTTTTCTACATTTTCAATTTTCCGTTTCTGTCCCGATCTTGCAGGAGCTGTTACGGCTAGCTGGGGACGAATTTTGTGAAACCGAAGGATTTTTTTGTCCAGAACATGCCCATATACAATAACTTCTTTCATTTTTCTCCCAGGTGTCATCATTGAAGAGAAAATCACGTCTGATCGGACCCCTTTTTCGCAGAAAAACGGTCCGTCTTTCATGGCAGAAAACTCTGAATTTTGTGGGAGTGGTGGCTATTTTTGGCCGAGGTGGTTGAACCGACTTCCGAAAATTGTTGAGGAGACCACTCTTATTTATAGAGATGATTTGTAATGTAAAAGGGTTGATCAGTTAGGGAACCATGATGAATTTTTTATAAAGCAGCTCACAGAGCCAACTGTAGTTTTTTTGATCAATTCAAATTATACGGTCTCAGCAGTTACAGTATTCTTGTGTCAAGTATATTGGTGAAGTGCTCCTCCAGTAAATTTTTTTATTTGTCTCCATATGTTTTCTTTCCTTATTATTCGACAGAATATTATGAGCAGAATTTGTTGTAAGATACACTCTATTTCCGGCTGTGGATAATATCAATGTTTTCTTCTGATATTCAGTGGCAGAATTCTTCATTGCTCTGTTGCCAAATTGATCATTTCTTTTTCCTCCTCTTTCATCTCATTTAATTTTACCAGATCCAATAATTTGCCTACCTTGCCCTGTAAAGTTGTCTGTAGGATTTGTTTGTGATTAAATCTCAGTTTGTGACTCCATTGCCCATGGTTTCTTTTCACTGCTCTTACCAATTTAAAAATCCAAATTACGAACCCATTAACTAGCCTAATACCTCTTCAAACAAAGCTATATCAGACAGAGAGATCCCTCTCTGAGTCTTGGAGGGCTAGATCCAAGACTCGAAGTGGTTTTGATGTTGCCTCTATGACTGCCTCATAGCCTTGGGCAAATTACAGAGTGCTAACAAGTCCCAAACCCTATCCAAGAGATATCCAAGACAATACTGAAACTAGCTGCTGCTGCAGCTGCACCTGCAACCCTTCTCCAAACCTGCGCACCAACTGCAACTGCAGTGCGCACCAACTGGGAAAATGTTAAGCCCTAATATTGGCTCATTAACCCTTAATTGGGGCATATTAGATTAGTAATGTTATTTTATTTATGTCGGCTTGCTTATTAACCCTTAATTGGGGC
>ML840346.1:20565-30623 GCA_009831015.1 Picea engelmannii | reverse complement strand
CCTGCTACAATGAAGATGTCGATCTGGAATGCTCAACAGATGGCCAAGAAGATAGACAATAGATAAGAGCTGCTACAAAATGCTCCTGCTAATACAAAATATGCCTCCAAAGGCTGAATAAGAAATGAAGATCAATACAAGCAGATATGAATGCCAAACTCTCCAGCTGAAGAATGCCACGCTCCAATAGAAGGCTGAAACCCTCAATAAATCGGCCCTGCTGCCAAAAGTGTCCAATCGCCCTAAGAAATATGCCAACTGATAGATCGGGTGATGGTAAGAACAACCCAGGTGCCCAAATCTCCAAGAAATGAAGATCAATACAAGAATATTTGAATGCCAAACTCTCCAACTGAAGAATGCCACGCTCCAATATAACGCTGAAACCCTCAATAAATCGACCCTGCTGCCAAAAGTGTCCAATCTCCCTAAGAAATATGCCAACTGATAGATCGGGTGATGGTAAGAACAACCCAGGTGCCCGAATCTCCAAGATCCCTCTCAATCTCTGTAGATCTAAAATCCCCCACTGAATGGTGCACCCCACTGGATGATTGAAGCCCTAGATAATTCGGCCCTGCTGAAGGAGGCCTCCAAATGCTCTGAAACTCTCCAGAAATATAGATCGAGACACTGCAAGTCACTAGGTGAAGTCTCAGGGTTAGATCTGAAGTGTAACCCCTCCAAACGGACTAGATATGGATCTCAAAAATGCCCTCCTTCTCTTCAATTCGTCCCACTGCTCAAGAAATAATCTAAGCCATAAAACTATCTCAGAAAGCACTAGATCTGATGTCCAAGGCCCTGTAATGAAAACCAATGAAAACCCAAGTGATAGAATCCTCAACGGCCCTGCCAATCTCCTACATCGAATCTCTCTCCAAAGATGGTGCGCCCCTCTTGCTGGAAACCCTCAACTGATGCGCCCTCTCTCTATCTGCACATGAAACTGATGTAGAATCCCCCTGCAACTGAATAGATATGGAACTAGAATGGTGTGGGAGAGTATTTCATCTCTGAGACCAAGCTTGGGACAATCTAGGTGGAATCTTTCACCACCGAATCGTCCTCTAGGGTTTGTTATGTCAAAATCCTCAAAACCCCCAATGCTGGGCTCACTAGCTAAAGCCAGATATCAAAAGATAAATATACATGAATGAATGAGAAGAGGCCCTTGCCTTTCCTTTATACTTTTGGCTCACCTTGTCCCTCCAAAGTGACTTTCATTTTATTAATATTTAATTAATTAATTAATTCACTTTAATTAATTAATTAACCTTTTTACCTTTGAAAAGCTCTTTATCTCTCCTTGTGGCTTCCCTGGACACTGAAAGTCACTTCTAGCCATCCCATCCTGTAGTGTTTCTCCTCCCGATTCCAATGAGCTATTACACTGAGAGGTTCCTCCAAGTAATGTGCCCAAAATGACCTCTTTAGTGAATTCCATTGAATTATAGCTCAAAATAGTCAAAATCATGGAAATCGTCGGAATGCAACGAAACCAAAGCTAACCTGTACGGAATGGCTCATAATGATGGAATATGATGATCAATGCAAGTTGGACCCCACAATGCCTCTCAAATACCCCTATACTCGCTATAACATCCATTTGGCCATTTTGGTCATCATAAATCTATACACTGGGATAATGTCCCAAAGTGGGGACATTACACCTGGGGTTTTGAGAAGGAAAAGGCTTAAAAGGCTAAGTGACAATTTCCCCCTCACAAGTCACCATCGATCAAAAAGTCCGACTTAATAGCCAACAAAGATAAAAGTAACCAGAAGTGTACCTACCCGAGACAAAGCAACAAAGAAACTATGCATATGCAAGATCACTTGCTTGGTTAGCACTTCATATAATTATGGACTTCTGATGTAAAGCAATTGATAAAAAATATTCTTGATGAATCAAATCAAAGTTGTACAATGGCAATGATTACAATATATCACTTCATAATAAATGCTAATGGCAATCAATGTAGCAGTATTAACATTAAGAAAATCACCTTAGCTAATCATTCAATTGCTTTTAAAGATATAAATGTTGCAATGGTATAAGTATAGCATAAATAAACAATGGCAGCAGTAAGGTTAGTAGATGTTAGTCTATACTAGGGTTAGAAGGTTAGGTAGTTGTTCAAGATTTTGTTTAGAAGTTGTATGTGATCAAGGTACTCAATACAAGAGGTCTTAGATCAATGTGCCATTAGGGAAAATGGAGTCAAATGGCTGCAAATGTTGAAGGGCCAAAATGAAAATGATATGGCCAAAGACGAGAGGGTTAAGTGTTGAGGTGTTGCTAAAACAAGGCCTCAACAATGAAACCTTAGGGGAGAAAGGCTTACTAAGGTGTAGAAACCCTAGGCCTTACTGCTCTCTCCTCCTTCTTTAGCTCAATGGCAGGATAAAAATCGCCTAGCTTGAGTATTAAATGAAATGGCTAAGGACGAGAGGGTTTAATGATGAAGTGTTGCTATATAGCAAGGCTTCATCAATCAAACCCTAGGGAAAACGACTCACTGAGGTGTAGAAACCCTAGGCCTTAGTGCGTTTTCTCCTTCCTTAGCTCAAATACAAGATGAAAAACAGCTAGGCTAGAAGAATATGGATAGAGTGTTTCTATGGCAAGGATCTATCTTACTTCCACAAATCAAATAGCTCTTAATCTTAGTAGGGACATGAGACAAGGACCTTAGCATGTGCTTGTCACCTAGGGTTTAATTCAGCAAATTATAATAAAAAATGCAGGTAAACAATACTATAACCATTCAATTAAGAGGTTTTGCAGAAATTCACTTACATAAACCAATAAATCATGTAGCAAAAACCTAGTTGTAAACCTTCCACCAAGAGAAATGCCAAAAATGCCAAGAAAAGTCTCCTTCAACAAGTGCGCCTCAAAATTTCAGGCAAAACCCTAGAAGAGGGCGCAAATTTCAGACCTCACCAAGTGATGAGTGAAAGATGATGAAAATATGAGAGTGAAAATCCTCAATATATACCATACCAATGACCTTAATTAAATTTTAGGTCATCAAAAGGACGACAAGGCCAAAATACACAATAATACTGTTTTAGATTAAATTGTCATAAATTAAACCCTAATCAAGAAAAAGTAAGACGTCATGCCCCTTCTAGGGTGACGTTATCCCTTTCCAGGGCAAATGTAGCCTCCTAGAGCAAAACGTTATCCCTCCTTGGGCTTCTCCAACCTGCCACGCATGCCAAACTGCCATGTCTACCTCCCAAAATGTCCATAAAGCTGGATGACATCATGAGCCTCCTGGGTGACGTCCTGGTCCTTCCAAGTCCAACGTTCCAATGAAAAGGGCACAACCCCCCTAGGTAAGGCCCTGCCAGGGTGCCTCTATGGAACGTCCTCCTTTTCTCCAGTGCAAACCCCTCTGTCCTGTCTCTGCCCCCTGCTGGGGTTTCAACATCCATATGGTGGGCTCTTCAACCCCATGGAGTTCTGAACTAATCATCTCCCCATGTGTACCTGTCCAATGTGGTACCTGTCCGTCGGGTATGATCCTGCACATCAACAGATACACCCTCCATGGGCTCATAAGTCACAGGGATCATAGTAATGTCAATCACATCTAATCATCAATATTATTAAACATGTGCATAAAACCCCTTTTACCCCAGTCAAGTGCTCAAAGACATTATACAAATCTGCAATACAAGTTTGGAGGAGGTGATAGGGCATCCTATTGGGCTAGTGTCCACTGGAAAAAGGATGTTTCCGGAAGAGATTAAATCCAAATCATGTAAATGGGTGAGGTGGATAAGGGATGTCCTGACAAGGGGTGTAGTGAAAGCAGGGGAATGCAGGGCTTACCTATGGGTGCCTTTGTAGAAGGCGAGCTGCACTTGTCCTGGATGTAAATGTTTCCAAGACCATTCATGCCTTTTATTCTTTATTCTTTATTGCTTTTTCTTCAAGAAGCTAATTAGGGGACACTGCCCTAGCGTGGTGACCAGTGGTGGCAATGTTACCCACAAGCACTTTCATGGAGATGAGAAGGTTGGCTTGTGATAAGAGTCAAGACCCCCTTTTTCTTGGCCATGCAACCAAGAGCCACTACCCTGGCGTGGTAACTAGCTGCTAGTAGTGTCATACCGCTAGGTTCCCATGGACCTAATAGGCTGGCTCGTGATGAGACCCCCTATCCTCTGACTAGGTCTTGTTTTATTATTTTTATGGGTCCTGTCATTGCACAGTTTGTAGTTAGGATAAAAGAAAGATGTAAAGAGACAAACTGGCGTAACTGAACCAATCCCACCCAATGTCACCTCGATAGGAAGGTTCTTTCTGTTTAGGGAGGTAAGGCCCAGGGGAGACGTCGCTGGTGACTTGGGGTTTTGAGAAGGCAAAGGATTGAAGGCTAAAAGATAAATTCCCCCTCATAAGTCACCACCGAGCAGATAGCCTGGCTAACCAACCAATAAAGAGAAGTATAACCAAAAAGAGAGATGTACCTGCCCGAGACAAAGCAACAAGAGATATATATGTGCAAGCTTACTCGCTTGGTTAGTACTTCATATAATCAATGACTATCTGATATATATAAGCAATTAACAATAAATATTGACGAAGTCAATGTTTATATAATAGCAACAATGTACAATATCACTTCTTCAATAAATGCTAAAGCAACGTGGCATTCAATGTAACAATCAACACTTCATTTAAATAATGTCTCAAACAACCATTCAATTGCTCACAAGTGAAACATTAGCTGCACAATGATGTTAATAGCAAAAAGATGACGGAAACAATCAATTAGTAGGGTTAGTCTTAAGCTAGGGTTAGAATAGTTAGGGTTTGTTCAAAGTATTAGGTTTGAAGTTATGATCAAGTTGCTCAGGACAAAGGAGGCCTTAGATCAGTGTCTTTAGGGTTAATGGAGAAAGAAGTAGAGGACACAAAAGTTGAAGGATCAAGTGGAAAGAATAAGACCAAGGACAAGAGGGTTAGACCTTGAGGTGTTGCTAAGGCAAGGCCTCAAGGATGAAACCCTAGGGGAGAGAGGCTCACTTTGGTGTAGGGGAACTAGGCCTCAGTGCTCTCTCCTCCTTCTTTAGCTTGGATGGAAAAACGTCTAGCTCAAAAGATTGCATAAAACTAAGACAAGAGGTTTTGCAGGCAACATGTTTCTATGGCAAGGCTTTACCAGGCAAACCCTAGGGAAAATCGGCTCACCAAGGTGTAGGGGAACTAGGCCTTGATGCATTTTCTCCTTCTTAGATTCAATAAGAAAACGAATAGGATGGAAGAGGAGGAATAGAATGTTGCTAAGGCAAGGCTTTATCTCACTTCAAAAAATGGCTTTAAAATCTTGATGGGGACATGAGACAAGGACCTACAATGTGTGCTTGTCACCTAGGGTTTATTCAACAAATTATAACAAGAAATGCAAGAAAAACAAGACTAAAACCATTCAATTAAGAAGTTTTGTAGAAATTCACTTACATTTAACCAAGAAATCAAGCAGCAAACCCTAGTTGTAACACCTTCCACCAAGATAAATGCCAAAAATGCCAATAAAAGACTTCCTTCAACAAGTGTGCCTCACAATTTCAGCCAAGAACTCCAAGTGTAGCACAAATTTTAGACCTCACTAATGAGTGAGTGAAAGATGATGAAAAAATGAAAGGTGAAACCCTTAAATGCTTAAAATTAAACCCTAATCAAGCAATAGAGAGACGTCATGCCCCTTTTAGGGTGACGTTAGCCCTTTCTAGGGAAAATGGAGCATCCTGGAGCAAAACGTTAGCCCTCCTTGGGCTTCTCCAACCTGCCACACGTGCCAAAACTGCCCCAACTGTCTCCCAAAACATCCATGCTGCTAGGTGACGTCATGGTCATGAAGGGTGACGTCCTAGGCCTTCCAAGGCCAATGTTCCACTGAAAAAGAGCACAACCCACCTAGGTCAAGCTCTGCCAGGGTGCCTTTGCAAGACATCCTTCTTCTCTCCTGTACAATCCCCTCTGTCATGTCTCTGCCCCCTATTGGGGTCTCAACATCCATCCGGTGGTCTCTTCAGCCCCATGGAGGTCCGAACTGATCATCTCCCCATGTGTACCTGTCCAACATGGTACCTGTTCATTGGGCATGATCCTGCACATCAACAGTTATGCCCTCCATGGGCTCATAAGTCACAGGGATCATAGCAATGTCAATCACATCGCATCATCAATATTATTAAACATGTGCATAAAACCCCTATTACCCCAGTTAAAATCTCAAAGACATTATACAAGCTTGCAATACAAGTTTGGGGAAAGTGACAGGGCGTCCTATTGGGCTAGTGTCCACTGGAAGAGGAAAGTTTCTTGGAAGAGACTTCATCTGAGCCATGTAAGTGGGTGATGTGGATAAGGGATGTCCTGACAATGGGTGCAGTGAGAGCAAGGGAATGCAAAGTTTTATCTGTGGTTGCCTTTGTAGAAGGTGAGCTTCACCTGTCCTGGATGCAATTTTTCCAAGCCCAATTCATGCCTTTTATTCTTTATTCTTATTTCTTTTTATTCAAGAAGCTAATCAGGGGAAACTTGTTGAAATTACTGATACAACTGAGAGGGGGGGGGGTGAATCAGTTGTCTTTGAGCTTAAACAATTTTAAGTCTGTTAAAATATTCTTAAACTTTCTTCAAGTGATCATCAACATTATACAACATATGGACAGTAAAAGTAAAAAGCATCAATCACACATAAGGTATACACAGAGACAGATTTTCACGAGGAAACCCATAAAGGGAAAAAAACTCTTCTTCTTCGAAATGATAGGCAATCTTTTAAGTTCTGTACATCATATTTAATTGAGCACCAACTCAATGTGAGGCTGCTACCTCTGTTTTACAAGCTGCAACTTGTTTGAGAGCACCAACTCTCTGGTTTCTCTAGCACCTACTAGAAGGAAGCACCAACTCCCTGGTTTCTCTAGCACCCACTAGAAGGAAGCACCAACTCCCTATATGTTCCAGCACCAACTTCCAGTTACACAGGCTCCCACCTGTATAACAGAGAACACTTGTTCTCCCTTGCACCACCCTACCACCCTGGTTTCTCTGGCTGCAACCAGATGGAAGCTACAACTTCCTGTGTTCAATCTCCCACTTGAACCTCTGAGGACAACAGTCCTCCCGAGCACCTCCCAACCTCCCTAAAACATAAATGAACATATAAAAATTCAACTACACAGATACATCAATTCTTACCAATCTTTCTTTGTTCTGTACATTTGGTCATCTTTTGACTGTTTTGCAATTCATTTCTTCCTCTGTCTGTTCAACAGATCTGCTCTTAATCAACTTCTTCTATCATTCTGTTCAGCTTCAAGTTTTCTGTTATTCTGCTCTGCGTTTCATCTCACACTATTCATCTTCTCCATCTCCCCTTGCACATTCTACAATTTTTCTTTTCTCACAGTTTCATTCGTTTTTCATACAGAACGACCAACCATACACAGTCTGTCTCAGTTTCTTAAATACACGCCTCAACGACGGTTCCACTTCGCATTCTCTTAGCTAAATGAAAGATAACTGTCCAAGCAACTGAAACGCCAACTGATTGGCGATCATGAGCCCATTTCACTAACAGACTTGTAACTAAAGAGTTAACTGTGAGAGAGTACAGTAACCCTTCGATCATATTCCCATTTATCTGCGCCGTTGGATTAACTTTATTGTCATTGCCTCTAAATCAGGTTTCGACATTTCGACAATCCTGTGCTGAGTGTCTCGACACTTCATTTCGCGATCTTCGAAGTCCCGATACAGGACTTTTTTGCACTAGCTCCTTCCTCCATCTCTCGATGATGTGACCAAGGGCTGTGACCACAACCTTATTCAACAACTGCATTTGGTAATTTCGCGTTTCGGTACTTCGGCATTTCGAGACTCCTGATGTTGAGAGTCTTTGACTTCTCCATCTCTCGGTAACCAAATTCCCGATCTCCAATACATCGAAGAGGGAGTCAGATCAATGGTCCACGATCTCTTCAAACCAACGGCTCAGATCAATTCGCGATTTCGCATATCGCGAATTCGACATTCCTGTGGTGAATGTGTTCTTGTCACTTCAAAGTCCCGAACTGCGAAACTTCAAAATGGAGTCGGATCAATGGTCCTGATCAACACTTGATCTGACGGTTCAGATCATTTCGTGATTTTGTATATCGCGATTTCACGATTCTTGATGTTAATATTCTTTGACCTCTCCAACACTCGATCCTCAAAACCTCGAAAGGGACTTGGATCAACGGTCTAGATTCTGTCTTGATTCAATGGCTGCGATTGAATCGCAATTTCGCATATCGCGAAATCGACATTCTTGTTGCATTGTTTACTTGCCACTCCAAGTTGCGATCCCCAAAACTCCGATATGGAGTTATATCATCGGTCTAGAGCTGAGCTTGATTCTATAGCTGCGATTGAATCACAATTTTGCATATCACGAAATCGACATTCTTGTTATATTGTTTACTTGCCACTCCATGTTGCGATCCCCGAAACTCCGACACAGACTGGAATCAACGGTCCAGATCAAAGCTTGATCTGACAGCTCAGATTACATCGCGATTTCGCATATCGTGATATCGGAATTCCTGATGTTAATAATCTTTGACATGTCCAACTCTTGATCCCCGAAACTCCGACATGGACTGGAATCAACGGTCCAGATCAAACCTTGATCTGACGGCTCAGATTGCATCGTGATTTTTCATATTGCGATTATGCCTTCTTCTCCTTGTTCCTTAAAGGACGTGCGGGTTCTTCTTGATCCAATGATGGTCGGATCCTACACTTGAATTTGACGGCTGAGATCTGTCCTCTTCAACGATCAGAGATTCTTCTCAAACTTTACGAATCTTCGATTACTCGATCAATGTTGCGTTGCCTTCGATCATTCGCTGCCTTCAATCATTCGCCTTTGATCATTCGACCTTCCTGAACTTATCTTCTGTTTGCCTGTCGATTACAAACTTCCTATACTCATGCCATCTTCACTGTTGTTCTTGCCATCAATGACAAGCATTCGCTGTCTGTTAAATATTTGCCAACAATCTCCCCCTTTGGCATTGATGGCAACACAAGCACCCACATGCATTCAGATCTCCTCTCCTGAACTCTTTTCTCCCCCTTTGACATCAATGTCAAAGAAGAAATATTCTTCCCCTGATTTGTTGCAAAACCTACTCCCCCTGTCAACTATAAGCATCTTGGAAATACACCAGATATTCAATAAGTACTCCGCCTGACCAGGTGCACAGATTAGACACAAGATATTATAACCCCCAACTTTTGACGAAGATATCCAAAAGGGGTCGCTACTAATGGTTTAGTAAAGATATCAGCAATCTGTTCTGTAGAAGGTATATAATTCAGTTGAACAATCATGTTTGTAACTTGTTCTCTGAGAAAATGGTACTTAATTGGAATATGCTTAGTCTTGGAATGAAGAACATGATTCTTGGAGACACTAATGGCATTGGTGTTATCACAATGAATTGGAATGGGATCAGTGTAATTTACCTTCGGATCTGCAAGAGTTTGTATCATCCATAAAATTTGTGTGTAGCAAGTAGCAACAGCAATGTATTCTACCTCTGTAGTGGATAAAGAAATGGATCCTTGCTTTTTACTAAGCCACGCCACTAATGAGTCACCCAAAAAAATGCTCCTCCACTGGTGCTTTTTCTCTCATCAGCACAGTTTGTCCAATCTGCATCTGAATAGGCAGTTAACTGGAAATTCTG
Organism: Picea engelmannii; assembly: GCA_009831015.1. Classification (NCBI taxonomy): domain Eukaryota; kingdom Viridiplantae; phylum Streptophyta; class Pinopsida; order Pinales; family Pinaceae; genus Picea; species Picea engelmannii. Next base: position 20,852 of record ML840346.1, on the reverse strand, counting down.
ATTTCTAGGATACCACAGTCCATAAGTCATTGTTCCCTTCAAGTATTTAAATATCTTTTTGACAGCTACCAAATGACTTTGTTTAGGAGCAGATTGAAAACGACCTACCATTCCAACAACTTGCATTATATCAGGACGAGATGCTGTGATGTACAAAAGACTGCCTATCATGGAGCGATATGTCCTTTGATCAACATTAGGTGAGATATTATCTTTACTTAGCTTGCAGCCAACCACCATAGGTGTGCTAACTGTAGAGGAATCTTCCATCTGAAATTTCTTCAACA
>ML840345.1:37707-53853 GCA_009831015.1 Picea engelmannii | reverse complement strand
TTAATAGTATTTTTGACACATGTTTTATGGATGATGTAGCATACTTGTATTAGTATATTATTAGAAGCACATATTGATCTTGGCAATGATTATTAGTTGTTGTGTTGTGTTTGGTTGATGCACATCTTTGAGACAAGTTGTTGTGATAGATTGTTTGGACAGGTTGTTGTGACAGGTTATTTGTACAGGTTTGGTGCATGGTTGATGCACGTGTTCATGGTACAAGTTGAGGTACAGGTTGGTGCATGGTTGATGTACTTGTTTATGGTATAGGTTGATTACAGGTTGTTTGGTATAGGTTAGTGCATGGTTGATGCATGTTTTTATGGTACATGTTTATTACAGGTTGAGGTACATGTTGATTCATTGTTGATGCATGGTTCAGGTTATTGGTACAGGTTGTTTGGTGCAGGTTGATTGGTACAGGTTTACAGTTGTATATATCATAGTGATAGTGTGACAATTGTTCGATCATTCTAATTATACGTTAGGGCGACGGGGCAAGGACAAGTGGTTGTAGCCATCTTCTAGTTATAGTCGGAGAACATAGGGGTTTGTAGCCTCCTTCTCGTTGTAGCCAGAGAATTGGGGAGTTGGAGATTCCCTCAAGTTGTAGCCTGAGAAACTAGGGGGTCTGAGCCTCCTTCCAGTTGCAACTGGAAAATAAAGGAAGTTGGTGCTTCCAATGAATTTAATTCTTAAAGACATATAAGAAAATCATTCTGTGGTTTTCTCCCACTTTGGGTTTCCACGTAAAACACTCGTGTACTGTGTATGTGTGTGATTGCTCATTTGTTCATTGTTTATTTACTCTACAACTATTGGATGATAATGCTACATTGGATGAAACTATTCCATCATTTGGGTAAGATACTGGAAAGCATTAACTAGTGAATACATTTCACTAGATGGGACACACATGTATCTTCCCAAGAATGAAAATAACATCATTGTTCTTCGCGAAGGATGAATCTCGCCTTACATAGAAAGTATTCCACAACCATATGTAAATTATATTGAGGAAGATATTCATGTATATCAATTTTTCTAGAGGAAGATAATGATTATGTTTCACAGCCTCCAGATCCTAAAGATGGAATGTGACACATGCATTTTGATGGGGCATGCTCAAGTGAGGGTAATGGAGTTGGCATAGTATTGTATTCACATGCAAGAAAGATTCATAATTTTTCTTACAAATTGGAATTTTCATGTACTAACAATGTTACATAATTTGAAGCCTTGGTTCTTGGAATTGAAAATGTTTTTAATTTTGGTTGTTATCACCTTACAATTTTTGGGGATTATGAACTTATTGTAAATATGGTTAGAATAATCTATATCCCATCGAAAAAATTGATAAAAGGGTATACACAATAAGTTTTTAAATTAATCTCTAATATTCTATATTTTAACATCACTCATATTAGGATAGATTTGAATTCTATGGCAGATAGGATTGTTGTTTTTGCAGCTATTCCTGCAAGGAAGTTACTTTTCGAGAGGCCCAATTGTACATTTATGTCCTTGTATCGTCCTCATTTCCCTAATAATGTAGAATCATGACAAGTTTTTCCTGATGATAAAAGTATATGTGCATTTTTGCAGAATGAGTCGTTAAAATGAAAAAGAGATTATATCTCTAGAAGACAAAAAAAAATCCCAAAGGGATTGAATCCCCTAGAAATATCATTCTCATCCAGTGATGTTGGGAGTAAAAAAGGAAAAAGAAGAGGAGGATTCAAAAAGAAAAATTTGAAGTACCATTTCAATGAACATTGGCACTCAAGAAAACCCAAATATTTTAAATATTGGAGCCCAATGCTCAAAAAGAGAAAAATAGAAAATCGTGGATCTATTATGTGAATATAAATATGTCTTTGCTTGATCTTATGAGGATCTACGTGGTTTTGATCCTAACATTATTCAACACAATTCCTATTAAGGAAGAAGAAAAATCAGTAAGTCAAAGACAAAGGCATATTAATCCTGCATTATTAGCTACTATTAGAAAGGAAGTTGGAAATTTTATTAATGCCCGCATTATTTTTCCTGTGAATTATTATGAATGGGTATCTAACCTTTCCCCAGTACAGAAAATAATGGCGAAATAAGAACATATGTTGATTTTTGTGCATTAAATGGGGCAAGTGTTAAAGATAATTTTCCTCTTCCTAATAGGGAACTTATCTTACAGCAAGTGGAAGGATCACACATGATGTCACTTCTTGATGGGTTTTCAGGCTATAATCAGATTTGAGTCAAGAGAATTGAAAAATACAAAACCACATTCACAACACGTTGGGGCACCTTTGCTTATGAAATAATGCCTTTCATTTTAATTAATGCAGGTGATACCTTTCAAAGAGCTATGTAAATAGCCTTTGACGATCTTATTGGCAAAATTATTCAAATATATCTTGATGATTTAACTGTTTATTCAAGAAATCGACAAGATCATTTTGATCATCTCAGACAATTTTTCCTTCACTACAAAAAATTTGGAATGTCTTTGAATCCTACGAAATCTGTTTTTGGTGTCACTACAAGTAAGCTTCTCTGTCATATTGTATCTGACTCGGGAATCAATATCGATCCAGAGACGGTTATTGAAATTCAAAATATTCAAGCCCCATCTTCAAAAAAAGAGATCAAATATTTTATGGGTAAGCTAAATTTTGTCAAAAGATTCATTCCCAATTTTTCTAGAATGGTAAAACCTATACATAATATGTTAAAGAAATATCGATCATTTTCTTGGAATGATGACACTGAAAAATCTTTCATAGAAATCAAAAAAGAAATCAATTATGCCCCTGTATTGGAAAAACCAAATTTTGAAAAAATATTCATTATTTACACAAATTCCACTGAAGAAGTAATATTTGTTATTCTTACTCAGAAAGATTATCAAAATAATGACCAGCCAATAGCTTACATGAGCCAGATCTTATCTTATGATTAATTTAAATACACTTTAATTGAAAAACATATTTATGCTCTTGTCAAAGCTATTGAAAAGTTTTTTCACTTTATCTTAGGCAAGCATACTCAGGTAAAAGTTCCTTTACCTACAGTTAATTTTTTTCTTTTACAAACACATCTATCTAGAAAGCTTGTACATTGGCTTGCTAAGATACAAGAACATGACTTCACGATCACAACCTATAACACTTTTAAGGGACAAGATCTAGCATTACACATGGCTCAACATCTTGAACCAAGTGCTTCTTCTAAAAATAATGAATATGCCCTGTTTGCACTTTTTCTGGTTGAATATGATAATCTTGATTTAGAAACACATCCTTGGTATCGAGATATAATTTACTATTTTCAATTTCAAATATGTCCTAATAATCTTGAGTATCATGAACGTAGAAGGACTCAACTAGAGGCCTCTCAATATATAATCTTGAGAACATCATTTTTTCGTAGGACTATTGATGGACTAATCTATGTAGATTACAGAGAACTCAACAAGGCTACCCAGAAGGACCACTTCCCCTTACCGTGTATCAATCAGGTCTTTGATACTTTAGAAGGGAAGACGTTTTTTCCTTCCTAGATGGTTTCAGTGGCTATAATCAGATCCAAATTACCCCAGAAGATCAAGATAAAACTACATTCACATGTCCCTGGGGTACCTTTTCATACAGAGTATTTCCCTTTGGGTTATGTAATACTCCAGCCACATTCCAGAGGGCCATTCTAAGCATATTTTTTGATCTGATTAATGAAGGGCTTGAGGTTTACATGGACGAGTTCACTCCTTATGGAAATGATTTTGATCAAGCTCTAAGCAATATGGAAAAGGTACTGGAATGATGCATTGCTACCAGATTATGCTTGAGTCATGAAAAGTGTCATATGATGATGACTGAGGATGTGGTACTACGACATTATATTTCTGCAAATGGAATCAAGGTAGATCGAACAAAAATTGAGGTAATCCTTAACCTGCCTACACCACGTACACAAACTTAGGTACGTATTTTCCTTGGCGCTTTAGGATACTATTGCAGATTCATGGAAATTTTTGCAAAGATTGTTGCACCTTTAAATGCTTTAACTGGTAATGCAGAATTTCAATGGTCTGATAAGTGTAATGTGGCAATCGTAGGACTTAAAAAGTTGATTTCGACAGCATCGGTGCTGAGAGGACCAAACTAGAAAATACCATTCCACATCTCTACAGATGCATAAGATATCGCCATAGGTGCTATCCTTGGATAGGAAGAAGAAAATAAATCTTATGCTATCTATTTTATTAGCAAAAATATTACTCCCTCTGAATTAAATTATACAGTAACAGAAAAATAATTTTTAGCCATTATACATGCTATTAATAAATTTCATCACTATATAACAGGATATCCAGTTATTCTGTATACTGATCATTATGCTATTAGATATTTAGCTAATAAACCTATTACTAATAGACGAGTTGCTTGGTGGTTATTAATATTGCATGAATTTGACATCACCATCAAGGATCGACCCGAAAGAGAGAATCTTGTTGCAGACGTCGTGTCTTGCATACCCAAAACAAATGATTCTTTGATAGTTGAAGACCAATTTCCAGACAAACATCTATTTGTTGTCACCTCTAAGCCACCTTGGTACACTGATGTGGCAAATTATTTGGCAGCTGGGAAACTACCAGCACACCTATCATCAAGGGAGAGAAAATTGATAGTCCAACAAAGTGCACGATTCACCTGGATTGGTGGATATCTTTTCCACACAGGGGTTGATCTCTAGATCTGAAGATGTGTGATAGATGACAAAATCTACGGCATACTGAAGGCAGGTCATGGTGATCCCTGCAGTGAAAACTTTGTAGCCCGCAAGACTGGGCATAAGATCTTACAAATGGGCTATTATTGGCCCTCAATATTTAAAGACGCAAAGAAATATGTTCAGGCCTGCGACAGTTGTCAAGGGATGGGTCAACCAGACCAAGCTGATGAAATGCCCCTGTGAGCATAAGTAGTTGTAGAGCCTTTCTAGAGATGGGCACTGGACTTCGTTGGCCCCTTCAACCCAAATTCAAAACAAAAGGCCTATATATTAGTAGCAATAGATTACATGACCAAATGGGTAGAGGTAGAGGCCTTGTCAAACGCAACAGAGGAAGTAGTCATTAAATTTATTTTTAGATTGTTTGTATGCTAAAGATTACCCAAAGAAGTAATCACTGATGGAGGGTCTTAATTTACAGCTCATAGAATTACGACCACCTTTAATAATTATCATATTAAACATATAATTACTTCTCCATACCACCCACAGGAAAACAGAAAAGTAGAAAGAACCAATAAAGTCTTGGAGGCAATTTTGACAAAAACAATCTCAACAAATCATCAGAATTGGGAAACTGAGCTTCCAAATGCCTTATGGGCCTATCGTACAATGTGGCGTAACACCACTGGATACTCTCCTTATCATTTAGTTTATGGAAAAGAACCTATATTTCCAATTGAGTTTGAGATCAAGACTCTAAGGATGGCCTAGGATATTGGATTAGATCTTACAGAGGCACATAAATAGTGCCTACAACATCTCAATGAATTGGACGAAGCATGTATGTCTGCTCTGAAGTGCACAAATGTTATTCAACAAAAGAGAGATAATTGGCACGATAAACATATCAAGAAAAAATCATTCAAAAAGGCGATTGGGCACTTCTCTATGATTCCAGATTTTAGGATTTTCCTGGCAAATTACAGACAAGTTGGCTGGGACCATATGAAATCAATGAAGTTCATAATAACGACACTGTCAATTTAGTTACCATCGATTGGTCTAGTTCTCCTTTCCTGGTAAATGGACATCGGCTATGACTCTACCATCATCCACCTTCAAAAGAATCATTTTGCCAAGAAGTAAGTAAGGAACCTACTGTTCATATTTTAGATGGCTGGGAAGGTAACCCAACAACTTCAACTTCATAAAAGATGAATTTTATCAACATTGTACATATTGTATATAGATTTCTTTACAGATTTGATTGAGTTTTTAGTCTTTACTTTTTAGGAAAGTCACTTGAGAAATTAGAAACTAGAAAAGATGATTGTAACAAATATAATTATCATTCTTTTATGTTCCTTTCTCCTTTCTCACTTCACAAAAATCCAGTAAATATAAACCATGTTTTCACAAGAAAATGAACATGCTTGCATAATACTAATAAGACCATCCAATACTTCGATTATTGAACAAACTTACCCATAGAAATTGAATGAATTTGGTTGATGACTAATCAATTATAGATTCACGAAAACAAAAACAAAATGTCTGTGGGAGTTTTCCAATCACTTAAATTAGATGGGTAAAAAAATATGAACATCATTGCTACTGTTCATTTAAAATGATTGTCGTTCCATTGAACAGAACAATTTTTGTCACCTTTGCGCGATTGATGTTCCATTCGTAGGTAATATCGTCCATTCGAAATAATGATCGTCATTCATTATGTCACACTGTTGTTCCCTTTATAGTGTCTATTTTTCCTTTTTCAGATAACGTTGTTCATTTGAAAAGAAATAGTTGTTGTTCCTTCTACATTTTTACTGTTGTTCCTTTTTCTCAAAAGTCATGATTCTTTGTGAACAAAGCATGCCATTATGCCAGACATTCCTTTGGAGATGACCTTCACTAATACATTTTCATCAACACTAATTCTGATTTATCCTTTTGTGTGGATCATTTAACATACCTTAGAAAACTATTTTTGGATTAATTTTTCCAAATTATCTTAAATTTTGTTCACAATTCATTAACCACCATAATTCGTTTCTTTCCCCAATATATATACATATAATTGAATGATAATTCTTTCATATCATAATAAGGAATCTCAAACACATTCTTACTTGTAATTCTTACACTTCTTACGCCATCCCTCACTCTTAAGGAGTAGATGAGCCTCCCTTGATAGAGCCTTTAAAAAAAAGAAAAAAAAAATAAAACAAAATAAAGTTTTCAATAAAGTAATAAAATTATCCCACAGAGGATAGGGGGTCTCATCATGAGGCAACCTACCACGATCATCAGATAATAACATAAGTGGCATTCCCACTATGGGTACCACACCAGGGCAATGGCCTTTAGCATTTTTCTCGTCAAAGAACAAGAGGTCTCATCACGAGCCGACTTGTTCACTTAAGTTACGATATAGTGAGTGGCATTATCATCATCTGGATACCAAACCAAGATAACGGTCTTCTTGGGAAAAGACAATTAAAACTATTTATTAAGGATACAGGCTCATCTACAGGTTAAAAGCCAAACCTTTCGAGGCTATGGACGCCTGCTAGCAGAAGTGGCTTTGCGTATGGTATCGAAGTTTACCTTAAAAATGTCAATTTTTTATGTGTTCTTAGATATCCTTTTCTAATTAATGAGGTTATCATTCCAGCTATATCCAACAAACAAGGGAAAGTAACAACATTATGTGTGGAATATTTCTAAAAAACGTGAACAAATTTAAATTATTTCGGAATCTTTTTTCCCAAACGGTTTTGACATAAGTATGATCCCACACAAAATGATGATTGTTCATAATTATTACTAAAGTGTTTCTTGAAAATTCGTTAATGATCGTCTTTCCAATGGCGGAGATGACATAGAATTCACCGCACCGGAACTATCTGCCATTATTACACTCGTCCTTTTGATGGTTGAGGTCGACCTTTCCATTTATGGGGGGGAGATACTCGACACATTCATCGATAGATTACAATGAGTGCACTAAATGAGGAAAATTCACAATTTTTATATACACAGTGTTGTTCTGTATTTTCAATTGTTTCAAAAGCTGGTTGAGTTTAGTTGTAGCAAGGAACGATCGTCATCCTCAATCACTCACAAAGAATATGGGTTGTTGAATTGTGCACCTGGAACTAACATTAATACAGGTAACTAAGCAAGCAAGAGAAATCTTACACCGACTAGGATGGACAGAGTCCTTCAACCGGTTGCAAGGATATGACACGAAAATCACGCTCAAATTATTCCAGAACTTACAGGGAGGCATATCCATGGTTTGAGATATATGAATTCCAGTCACAGAGGTAATTGTAGCAGAGGTTACAGGCCTCCCTAATATAGGCATACAATGGTATGGAAAATATACAACGCTCAAATAAGTTGTAGAATATTTCGCAGATCCTGGAGAGGAACTTGACAAAAAGGGAAAGGGACTTAACCCAAATTCTCTCAGTGAGCCATGGAATGAATTGGAAGGTGTAATACAGAGGTACATCACCTGCGATGGAATGTATGATGTGATCCACCTAGGCCACCTCAAATTATTAGCAACTCTTACACAACGGTTAGTAATCAATTTACCATTTTTTCTAAATGTTATGTTACATGAGGTCGCTATAAGAACATAGAATTCCAAGGAACATGTTACTATCATTAGCCACCATGGATTAGTCAAATTGATAGTAAATAAGGACCTAAGTCAAACTCAATTAACATGGGGTGATCTTATTGAGGCCAATAGGCCTCTACAACTGGAACAACCTGAATTACATCATGAAAACCCACCACAAGGAATTGAAGTAGCACATGAAGGGGGATTTACTGTCCAAATGGAAGTTCCATTTCCTCAACCTGAAATTGAGGCAAACCCCATCCAATTGGCAGAGACTTAGACCTCACAAGCAGATGCATCAACGAGAAAGAGAAAAAGGAAAATTATTGTCCCTAAAACCGCCACTGAGAAGAAAAGGAAGAGAAAAGGGATAGCACAACCTGGAGAAACCCAGGAAATGACACAAATAGAGCAGGCCTCGTAGGAAAACATTCAAGAAATTGGACAGACAGAACAAACCCCACAAGAAAGCACTCAGGAAAATACCCAACCATCATTAGAACACCTCATAGAGAAGTTTTTCAAAATCTATGAGGTAGAAATGGCTCAGGTTCTAGGGAATTTAGGGATAGCAATTGACAGAGACACAAGTAGGCCCGAAGAACACCCAACACCAACTTCTTCTTCAAACCTTGGTGTGGACCTCCTTGACATAGAAATGTCATTCCCAGAAGATACAACACAGGCAGAACCTCACACTAAGGAGAATAGCCCTATAGTACAGAAAGAGAAAATAGAAGAAACAAAGGAACAATTATTAATTGTTTCAGATGAGGAAAACCATGACATTTCACAAAAATAGAGAACAAGCAAAATCCACAGCAGAATCAAAAGGTTAAAACAAGAAAACAAGTTGTTGAAAAGAAGGGTAAAAAGAATTAAAGTGTTAAAGCAAAAAGTTGGCAGACTTAAAGAAATTATTAAATAATTAAGAAAACAATTGGAGCAGGCTGACAAAGCCTATGAAATAAAGAAGACAAAAACTCCTAGAACATAGGGAAGGAACCCTCTTCCTAGGAGGAAAGTTCATACAAGTTCTATAGGAACATAGACAGAGTTGCATGTCCCTGAAGAGACAACAATGATGGAACTTTAGACTGAGATTGCAGCAGCAGAGGAGGTAGTTGTTCAAAATGAAGAAGGGATTACTTTGGAAGAACATGAAACAGAGGCTCAGCCAGAAATTCTAGAAGGAGCAACTACTCAACCTCAGGAAGTGATTCCCATGAATTTTCCTGCTCCACTGGAGACCAATGATGTAGAAACAACCTAGACTGATGTCCCAACAATGAAAGAAACAACTTGTCAAACTGAAGAGACATTTCAGTCTCCTGAACATAACATCATCATTTCTAGATTGGAAACAGAGTTGGTGCAAAACCAACGAACCTTAACACAATGTAAAAGTGAGATGGTCATTATGGCAGAACATCAAAAAGTTGTTAAACAACTTAAGGCCATTTCAGCAACAGAAAACAAAATGTTTTCCGAGCTCACCAGAACCCAAGGGAAAGTGAAGAAGATACAAAACCAATTAGAAAAAGGTTTGGACAAAATCAAAGACATTTGTGATGTCTACACTAATGCAAGAAATTGTAGGGCTCCGGCTACTAATTATACCTTGTTCTTATTAGAACGTTATTTGTTGTTGAGAGTGAAAGCTATTAGAGTAGGTAAACCCATTAAATTCACCTTTGTATCTAAGTTTGTTTCATATTTTAGAGAGCAGGAAGAGAAAGTGAAATACTTTATGTGTGAGCTATACTTCCATAACTTCATCTTGGAAGATAACAGGAAAGAGAACACTCGTCCTTTCATTGGGGACATACAGTTCTAGGCATTTTTTTCCTTCACCAAAAAACAAATCAGATGGGCAAAAGAACATAAGACCTTTCTTAAAAGGGAGACTGGCTTAGATCTCTGGATTGGAGGGGAACCTCCAAAATCCTTTCCAGCCATCATGCGATACAGAACATTCATGAAAAGGGAAGAGATTGTGGACTCTTTGGCCCTTATCCACCGACAGGTTATATGTTCAGGCATAGAAAAATTTAGGGAACTTAAAGAAGAAGCCTTTGTTGCTTCCAAGTTCAGATGGGATGCATCCTCAAATGAATTCAAAAGTAGGGAACCCTTTGGTTTCAAAAACGTTTTTGCAGCTACCTTCAGAGTGGAAAGGTATATCAGACTGATCCAGGAGGAAGGACCTGCCTAGATTGGGTGTAGATATAATCCCCCTATTATCTGGTTTCCTCCAGAGGATTACCAGAGAGATTATCAAATTGATAAGAAGAGGGAAGAAGCTGCTTTTGGAGAACTCAAATGAAAGAATGGGTTTAGGGGACCTGGTGAACCAACCTTTCCTCCCTACAACATTATTGCTTTACATGTAAGATCTCATCTTGCATGAGGACATGCAAGAAGGTAAGCTGGGGGATATGTTGAGTCGTGAAAAAGGTACAAATATCCTCCTTATTTCCATGGTTCATGAGGAAATCTTGATTGACTTTTTCTGTTAATTAGGAATAATTAGGATAGAAAATGATTAAAATATATTCTAGAAATATTATTGAATAGTGTTATATAAATTATAAAATACAGTTGGAATTTTTTTATTTTGTTACAAGAATGGATAAATATTGTCAAACCCAATATAGATAACGAGATTTTGAAGATACACAAGCTATTGGAGGTTGAGAACATTGGGCGCAAAAGCAGTTTCAAGGGAGATTAATTCTCTATTTTGTAAACTCTATAAATAGAAAAGTGATCATGAGGATATCTTGATCCTCATGATAGCTTTATTTACCCATATTATTGTAATATATAGAGGGTAATGAATCCTAGAAGGGACGATCTAATAATTTGATCCAAACATTCAGAACTTAGAATTGCTCTACGCAAGCAGTTTTTGTAGATGTTGTACCGGTTCTGAAATTAATAAAATCTTTGAGCGTCTTCATCATTTTTTCATACTGAGTTTCTAGCAACAGTGCTTCTGAGGACCAAGGGCCCAGTCTGAAGGAGTTATTGTCTCAATCTGTAATTGTATCAGTCTTATTTTTGTGCTGTGATTTAAATCCTTTTTCAATAGCTAAAGATAAATGTATAAGTTCGTCAATGGTTTTATGTTGTTTACTTACATAAGATAGGTGTTTCATTTGAATGTTATCGATCGTTGTTTCCATTGATGTAGGTTACTGCTTGAAATTTCTTCTCATTATCACATGTGTCGTTCCTTTCGGTTAAATTAATGTTTTCTATTCCTTTCTCTTAATTTAGCATTTGGTGTTCCTTTCGCTTAAATTAGTATTTGTTGTTCCTTTCGATTAGATTACATTTGTTGTTCCTTTCAGTTAAGTTACAATTGTTATTTCTTTTCATATATATAGTAATTCATTACTTCTTTTCAACAGGTTAAATAATCTTCGATAGATCAGTTTATCAATCTTTTCATAGATTCAATTATCGTTTCTTAATTAGATCAATTCAACAATTCAATTAATGCCTTTAAATTCACAGCATGTCATAGATCAGATTTCAATTCTTTTAAATTCTTAGTTTTAGAACTTTGATGAATGTATGAGGAACTTGATTTTTGATAAACTCGGATTTTCTTTAACTACACGATTTTAACCTCTACATGAGCTATCTGCATAGACTTTGTTGATATTCTTGAGATAAAAGGATGAATCCTTGGGTTGATAAATTAATGTTAACTAAGGTTGTTTTTAGGACATCTTTAGAGCCCAACACCAGGTGCAGGAAGAAGCACCAGATGAAGATGACCTGTAAAATATTCAGATTGAGGAAGTTGAAGGTGAAAGAGAAGTGGAAGGTCCACCTCTGGAATCAGAAGTATTTTCTGTACCGATCAAGGTGAAGAAATTCAACATTGGGACATTTGTGAATCCCAAAATGGGCAGCATTGGAGACTACTGGAATGAGAAAACAGTGGAAATCATAACATAGTTATTGCGCACGAGTACAACGACCTGTTCCCAACAACGTTCATAGAAATTAAAGGCATAGAAGGAGAGCTACGTGAAATGAATATACCTCTTAGAGTTGAGGCAAGACTGATCAGACAACGACCATATAGATTGAACCCTATATATAAGGAAAAAGTCAAAGATGAAATCGATAGGATGTTGGAGGCTGGAATCATAGAACCTGTAGAGGAATCTGAATGGGTAAGATCGATGGTAGTTCAGGAGAAGAAACAAGGGGAATAAGGATATGTGTCAACTTGAGGAAGTTGAATGATGCGTGCCTACATGACCCGTTCCCTACTCCTTTCACAAATGAGGTGTTGGAGAACGTAGGAGTACAGTAAGATTATTCATTCACCGACTGTTATAACCCTAAATTGTTCTACACATGCATACATGGCCTTGGCCCTCTTACTTGCATTTTTTGCCAAATCACTGTTGAGTTTCTCTTCTTAAAAAACTAATTTTTAGAAGATGTACACGCCCTGAACCATTACTACCCACGTACATATGCTTTTTGCACCACTACAGCTCACGTACATACGCATGTTGCACCATTACAGCATGCGTATACTTGCAAAAGTTGCAAAAAATAAAAAGTTGCAAGCAATTCGTTTAGATTACGGGCTATTTGTAGTTTCCCAACTAATCGACCTATTATAGCCCGTCACCCAACCGAATAACCATCCTTTTTTCATATAAAATGAGGTGTTGGGGTCTCATTTCACATCTAAGCATAAGAACAGTGAAACTCTGCCCGATTTCACTTCCCCTCCTTGCCCAAGATATTGTTGGATTTTGTGAGAATTGCCTCAACATTCCCTCATTAGCCCCTTCTCCCTCCATTTAACCCATTCACTTCCCAAGAAAATATCAGAAGGTTGAGAGGAGAAATTCATAGAAGGTGCACTTAAAGATTGGTGAAGAGGAGCTCAGACCAAGTTCGCAGAACAACGGTCGACTTAGATTGTAAAGGTATAATCTTCATGTTATTAATAAAATAATTGCATTTTCTTGTCCCAAATTATGGTGTATTGAATACTTTTGTTGGTCTATACTTGACATTATAACATCTAACCCTAACTTATATATGGAATAACATGCTTATAGTTTCTTGTTTGTCAATCTTTGGATGCAGGGCAGCCATGGGAGAAGGCGTGCAGTGAGCAGAACTTTCAAGAGCGAGGAGGTCATCACCAGACATGGGATTAGAGGTATAGTTACCTGATCTCCTTTTCCTTGCTTTCTTCATATGAGTTTTGGTATGTTTGGGGTAGTATAAAGAATTAATTGACTTTAAGACGGCTAATCGATCTACCGACATTCTGAATACTGGTGTAATCAAAGGGGGGGAGTTTTCCCACTAGTAGAACTGGCGACCATACTAGGGATGAATGCACGGGTTGCGAAGTATTTTCATTCATTAATGGTTTTTCGGGATATAACCAAATTCATATCAAACCCGAAGACTAGAATAAAACAAATTTTATTTGTCCTTAGGGCACGATCGCATATTGTAAGATGCCTTTTGGCCTGAAGAATGCTAGAGCCACTTTTCAGTGGGCCATTTCATTTTCTTTACATGACCTTAGACATATAGTCGAGGCATATCTTGATGATCGAGAATCACTCTCTCACAAGAGATCTGATCATCCCACACACCTTCGACTAATCTTCGAACGATGTTGCTACTATCGGATTCGCTTGAATCCTAATAAGTACAGTTTCTACGTGACGTCGGGTTGTCTCTTAGGTTTCATTTTTTCAACCACATGGATCATGTTACATATTCTCAAGGTTGAGGTGATAGTTCAATTGCCTCCCCCATGCAAAATACCCCAGCTTCAAATCTTACAGAGAAAAGCAAACTTTCTTCGATGTTTTGTCGCGAATTACGCCGATATTGCTAAGGGGTTTATGCATTTGTTGAAAAAGGGAGTTCCATTTTGTTGGGACAAAGCCACTCATTGCTCTTTTAAAGAGTTGAAATGTGCCCTTACATCTTCCCCTCTACTCCAGCCTTCCGATTATAATAGAGATTTCTTTTTGTGCTTGGTCGTTGCAAAGTTGGCAATCATCATGGTCTTGGTTCAAGAGGATGATTTGCTCAAGGAGCATGTTATTTATTACTTGAGCCAAGGCCTGGTTGGGCCGGAATGCAACTATTCCCATGTTGAGAACCTTGCTTTGGAAACAATGCATGCTATCCAACGATCATGTCATTACATTATGCTTCACAATACCATTGTCAATATCATTGTGAACCCTTTCCAATATGTGTTGACACAACGGGTCATTGGCGGAAAGATCAGTACATGTATTTTAATCTTCCAATAATTTGACTTGGATTTTGCTTTTGCGAAGTCCAAAAATTTGTTGGTCTTCATGAACCTATTTCGGAACTTTCGGTCGAGTCTAGTGACGTCACGCCCGAAGAATTGCCTATCAAAGGAGATTTTTTTTTAATCGCATCTTCGGACCCCTAGTATGGAGATATACTAGTCTATCTATAGACTTTGAAGTTCCCTACTTATGATTCATGTGACAAGTATTGACGAATTCGTGATCAAGCACAAAACTATCTAGTACTCGATGATACTTTGTATCGTCGAGGTGTAGATTGCATTCTTTGTCGATGCTTTATACATGAGAAAGTAGAGCTCGTTCTGAACGACTGCCACACTAGAGCATGTGGTGGTCATTTGTCTGGGTTGGAAAAAACCCAAAATATCCTATGTGCTAGTTACTTTTGGCCTATGTTAATCAAGGATTGCATTGAGGTGGTCAAGAAGTGTCACTCGTGTCAAATCCTCTCTCGGAATATGCGGACACATCCTGCTCCCATGTTTTCTGTCATTGTTGTTGGTCCTTTCACCAAGTGGGGGATTGAATTTACTACATCTCACCCAGCTTCAGCCAGGGGCATCATTACATCATTGTAGCGGTAGACTACTTCACAAAGTGGGTCGAGGCTATGCCAACGTTTAACAATGATGGAGAAACAACGAATCTTTTCATTTTTAACCAGATAGTAGCAAGGTTCGACATCCCAAAGGAGATTTTCACTGACCATGGAAGTCACTTCCAATTGATTTAACATCAAATCTTGGGTTAAGGAAAGAAAATTCATCACCTTACTACCCACAAGAAAATGGTCAGGTTGAAGTTGTGAATAAGTCTCTCAAGACTATTCTTCAGCGGACGATCAATTCTATCAAGTCAAATTGCCATTTGATGTTGTACTCGGCGTTGTGGGCCTACCAAACATTTGTGAAGACTGCCACCAGTTTCTCACCTTTTCAAATCATATACGAGTTGGAAGCAGTCTTGCCTATTGAGTGCCAGATCCTGTCTTTAAAGTTGGCAGTGGAATTATTGACAAACACTTCACCGCTTGAGGAACGCCTATTATATCTCGAGAAACTCTATGAGCAGCATCGTGATGTAGCCTCGGATAATGAGGCTCATATGCAATGATTCAAGTGTCAGTACAATTGGTTCTTTCATCCTCGGATATTCTTCGAAGGCGATCTTGTCCTAGTATATGATCAAGAAAAAGATCCCCTAGGAGTAGGCAAGTTCAAACCCATGTGGTTTGGACCGTTCATCATGAAATAGGTCTTAAATAAGGGCACTCACTGTCTGGTTGAATTTGAAGGAAATCCCTCAGCAGAGTCTAGAAGTGGGATCTACCTCAAGAAGTACTACTCTTAGGTTGGTCTCCTGGGTGACTTCTTGTACATAAATATAGTTCTTATAAGTTTTTTGTCT
>ML840345.1:11851-34168 GCA_009831015.1 Picea engelmannii | reverse complement strand
GTCATCATCTTTTTCATCAGTTTTTGTTGCTCATAGCGATGACTTGAGCAAACTTTGGCATGAGCGGTTTGGTCATCTAAACTATCGCTCATTGTAGCAACTATGTAATCAATAGATGGTGACTGGTATTCCTCTCGTTTCATGCAAAGATGGTGTTTGTGCTGGTTTTGTTCTCAGAAAACATCATCGGGACAGTTTTGAAAAACATGCCTCTTGGCACACCTCGGGTCCTTTGCAGCTTGTTCATAGTGATTTGTGTGGTCCACTTTCTTCTCCTTCTTTTTCTAGGTGCAAGTATTTCTTAACTTTCATTGATGAATTTTCCAGACGTGCTTGGGTTTACTTCTTAAAAATTAAGAGTGAAGTTTTTGACAAGTTGTTTGCCTACAAGCCCTTGCAAAAAAGCAATCTGTCCATCAAATTCAAAGGTTAAGAACAGATAATGGAGGCAAATATGTGAACAATATTTTTACAAATTACTGCACCACACAGGGAATCCAAATGCAACACATTATTCCATATACACCACAACAAAATGGTGTTGCTGAGATAAATAACTGCACATTAAATGAAATGGCTAATTGTATGATCCAATCTAAGGGATTAAGTCTAAAGTATTGGGCAGAAGCCATCAACTGTGAAAATTACATCGTAAATCGCACTCCCACAAAGGCTCTTAAAAATATAACACCAAAAGAAGCTTGGACTAAAATTAAACTAGATGTAAGTCACTTATGTGTATTTGGCAGTATAGCATGGGATCACATTCCTGATGAGAAAAGAAAAGCATTGCAGCCTAAAAGTGAGAAGTGTATATTTGTTGGTTATTCTAAAGATTTCAAAGGTTACAGAATTCTTCAATCACATTGTAATGAAATTATTTTTAGAAGAGATGTTCAATTTGATGAAAATCTCTTGGCCTGCGAGCCTAATTCGTCATTTGTACCTTCTTTGGCCTGCAAGCCTAATTCGGCGGTTGTGCCTTCTTCGGCCTGTGAGCCATATTCGACGTTTGTGCCTTCTTCTGATCTGGTTTCTTCTCCATATGATGATAGTGAGGATGAAAATGCACCTCCGCCTTCTCACCCTCCTCCAGGTGAGTCCTTTGAACCTGAACCAGCACCAGCTCCACCGCTTCCTAGATGGCTCCATTCAACACGAGAAGCAACTGGTGATCTTGTTGGTGATCCTTTAGATCAGCGTTGGACACATTCACAATTCCAGCGAGCCTCTTCTCTTTTGGCTCAAGTTTTAGAAACTCATGATCCAGAGACATTTGCAAAAGCTTCAGGTCATCCAGATTGGGATACAGCAATGAATGAAGAGTATCATTCTTTAATTGAAAATGGTACTTGGGATCTTGTACCTCTTCCAAAAGGAAGAAAACTTGTCAGATGTAAATGGGTCTACAGAACTAAGTATGCATTAGATGGAAGTGTTGAAAGACACAAGGCTCGTTTAGTTTCCAAAGGATTTTCCCAAGTTGAAGGAATTGACTATCATGAAACCTTTTCCCCTGTAGCCAAAATGAATTCCATCTGCCTTGTTCTTGCCCTTACTGCCTCACATAAATGGGAGGTCCATTAGATGGATTTTAAATCCGCCTTCTTGCATGGAGATTTGAAAGAAGGAATATACATGGAACAACCTCTTGAATATGTCCAGAATGACTCTAGCCTTGTTTGTCTCCTTAATAAATCTCTTTATGGTCTCAAGCAAGCTCCCTGAGCTTGGTATGCCAAAATGGACACCTTTCTTATTGCCATTGGATTCTCTAGATGACATTCTGATCCTAATGTCTATACCAAGAAAGTAGGAATCCATCTCATAATCCTTGTCATTTATGTTGATGACCTTATCCTTACTGGTAGTGACTCAAAACCTTTAAACTATGTGAAAACCAGCCTTAAGAAGAAATTTGAAAGGACAAACTTAGGATTTTTTCACTATTTCCTTGGCCTCCAAGTTTTGCAAAGCAATGAAGGAATTTTTCTTTCCCAGTCTAAGTATGCTTGTGACCTTCTTCATCATTTTTACATGGACGATTGTAAACCAACCCCTTCTCCCTTCCAGTCTGGAGTCAAGCTTACCGCCACCTATACTTCTCTTGAAATTGATGCCACCCTGTATCATCAGTTAGTTGGTAGCCTCTTATACTTGACTCATACCCATCCTGATATTTCCTTTCCAGTTGGTCTTGTTGCTCGGTATATGAAAACACCCCATGAATCCATTGGAAAGTAGCTAAAAGGATACTTTGCTATGTTCATGGTATAGTTCAGTTTGGGATACATTACAGTTCAGGGGGGAATCCTTTATTGGTTGGTTTTACTGATTCAGATTGGGCCAGCGACCCTGATGATCGGAAGTCTACTACAGGTTATGTTTTCAGCCTTGGTTCAGGACCTGTCACTTGGGCCTGTAAGAAACAATGGGCTATTGCACTTTCTTTAGTAGAAGCAGAGTACCGAGCAGTGGTAAATGCAAGTCAGGAAGCCCTATGGCTTCGATAGATCCTTTCAGAGTTTGGATTCTAGCACCAACATCAAACCAGCCTTTGGTGTGACAATCAGAGTTCCATCAAGATCGTCAAAGACCCAATTCAACATCAACGTAGAAAACACATCGAGCTACACATGAACTTCATCAGAAAGATAATTCATGATCAAGTTATTGAAGTGCTCTTTTTCCCTACAGAAGATCAAGTTGCATACATTTTCACCAAGTCTCTTACAGAAGCAAAGTTTTCCAAACTTCGATCTATGTTAGGAGTTCAGGAAGTTGTCATTAAGGGGGGATAGGCTCTAATGCCTCCTTCCTTCTCCTATTGTGTCACTATTGTAAATCCTTCAATCCTATCCCAAGTTGTTCTTAAGGGGGAATGTTAGCATACTTAGACACTTAGGAGTTAGTTAAGATCTACTTGGTATAATATGTCGTTAGGTAAAAGTGTGTTTCTTAGTGTGTTTCTTTAGTATGCATTAGTATGCATTTGTAGTTAAGAAATATGACGGTCGCGATATGTTCTCGACATAGAGTGATCCGACGATTCATACTCTCCTCAATCTTAACAGCCATTGATCTGTGGCTTAACACCCGATTGGTCCATGATATCT
Source organism: Picea engelmannii (assembly GCA_009831015.1). Classification (NCBI taxonomy): domain Eukaryota; kingdom Viridiplantae; phylum Streptophyta; class Pinopsida; order Pinales; family Pinaceae; genus Picea; species Picea engelmannii. Next base: position 31,052 of record ML840345.1, on the reverse strand, counting down.
ATTTAAAGAGCATGGAGGGTCATTTTCCGATGATCGATTGTGAGAAACTCTCTTGTAAAATCTCTCTGTAATCTTTTTCTTTTCATTAATAAACTGCTCCAAGTGGCCGCATTGGCTGGGGTCATGGATGTTTCCCCATAGGGGTTTTACCATGTGAAAACATCGATGTGTTTATATTTGATCTGGTTTTGTGAGTGTTTACTGAAGGTGTTCATCCTCTGTTGGAATACATGTTTTGTTGAATAGTGCATAGGTGGGCATGAATGCCTCAAAAATAAGGTTCGATATACATCGTTGGGCTTATGCCCTCAAAAAATATACAATGGTACCCTCGACACATAAAAGTATATCCTATATAAGCTCAGGGCCTATTGTCCCTCCCATAGTGAAAAATGATGTTGGATAAACACTGGAAGAGTTGGACCCAAGTCCGTGGCACCCCCACTACATGAGGCTGCATAGAAGGTGAGAGATCCTTGATCTCAACCCTGGGTACTGTACGAGTCAACGTGGTGAGGTTGCGCTCCACCCGCCTCAAAACTCTCTCAGCCTCTTCGACTGGAGGTCCCCCTGTGGCTGTTGGTCCCACCTCAAGTCGAGGATGTCACCAAGTCCTCACGAAGTTTGTTGGGTGCATTGGTCCCACATCTGTATATAACAGATACACGAAAGTCAGTACTCTAATACACACATAAAAATGATATATATATAAATAATTAAAAATTAAATAACATTAAAAAAATATGTTACCTATCTCTCCTTGCTCCTCTCCGGGAGGCATCGGCACGTCTGGATCCCTGGAAAAGTTGATTCCAGTATAGGGGTAGTCCTCTATCGTTGGAATCTGTTGTGCCCACCAGTCAAAAAATGTGTCATCAAAGGCCTCTATGGTCTTCCCTCCCCCCTATCATGGCAGCAATGCTACCCATCTGCATAATTATGGGAAGGAAGCCACATGCCCCCGCACAGTCTCTCTAGGACTCAAAATGGGCACTCTCAAAGAAGAAGAACGAGAAAATAATAGTGCCAAACCCGAAGTTTTTGTTGTTTTTTAGCCGACACTCTGTCAGTTGTCTCTTCATGCATGTGAGCATGGTCGTACTCCAGTCAAAGATCTGTGCTTCCTGGCACTGAATAGCACAATGCATGTGTGCCTAGGAAGCTTGGTGAAGGGACGTGGATCCAGTAATCCACCCAATAAGTAACAAGATCACTCTCAGAGACAAACTTGTGATCTTGTGAATTGGCACCTGAGAACCTACCTTCTCGGTGTCAGCCTCACAATACATCTGAATGTATTCCTCAATGTTAGAAGGCCCAGGGGGGAAATTCCACAGATTGACTGGTTCCTCTCTCCTCGAGAGGCCAATCAAGAAGTAGATATCTTCAGTCGTTGGATTCAATGATTTTCCCTCTATCATAAAGGCCTCTGCATCTGGATGCCAGTATTCAACCAGGGTGTTCAGTAGCCTGGGTTGTGCCCTCATAAATAGACACCAGAAGAACTTCCATAGACCACATTGTTTCAATGCAGCAATTGAAACAGGATCCTCTTCGACCACTGAATCAATTTCCTCATGTTCCCTCTCCCTCCAATGGACATACATCCTATTCCATGGCAAATAAAAGGGAGTTAGATCTTGCATTTTGAATTTTTTTCCAATATTTTGAGGGTGTACGCGGGCAGTTTTGGCCATATTCACATATGTACATGGGTAGAGTGTTCTATGTCTGAGTACATACGCGGGTTGTCCTTGGAAAGACCACGTACACGTAGGGCTGCTCTTTTTGAGAGAGCGATCACCCTCCAAAACAAAAATAAATGCTTAAAGGAAAAATTGAAATGCAAGGGGTGTGCATTTGTACTTACTTGGTCTGAGCGGAAGTTCATTTCGTCCATTGAAGCTCCCGGAATCAAATTCTTTAGCAAAGGGTATTTTTCTCCTTTTGGTCAATTTTCAAAATACAATGGTGAAAATGAGCTGTCAACTTCTATTTATAGATTTTTTTGGCCCTTTTTGCCACTTTTGACCCCCTTTGTCATTTTTCCTGGCTTGGTAATCATTTGTTTCCATTCTCGAGTTTCTTATTGGATGTTATGATACACTTTTCCTTTTGGTTTGGTAACCTTTTGGGGATGGGTCACTTTAAGTGGCCTTTGGTAAAAGTCATTTTTCTTCAACTTTTTGCATATAAGTTAGGATTTCACCTCCACTTTATGTATCTCATTGTCTTTTCCACTTTTCCATAGGATCGATCCCACCAAAGTGTGACACAGAACCTTCATTGTTTCTCTAGAATTGTTGTAGTTAGGTGGTAGAGCCTACCTTTACATGGATTCCCTAGGTATATCCTTGTTGCATTTTGGCATCCATGTTGTCTGTAATGACTATAGGGTCGGGAGTCCTTGTAAGTCCTTTCATGATTATGACATTGAGCCTCATTTGTCTGATGCACCATCACTCTTGGCCTCACCCTCGAGACTCCAAAAATGAGCACGCTTTGTTGTCTTTCAAGCTCACTTTGAAACCCGAAAGAAACATCCGACAAGATAGTATCTATGATTTTCAATCTTGTCTGGATTAACTGAGAAAAGTAACCCTCTAGAGTCTTCTTTAATCCCTTTTCAGACTCTCTAAACATGAAAATATTGTCGAGTGATCTTGTTTCCCTTCATGCTCACCAAACTCAAATTTGAAGGCATGTATGTCTGGTGGTAGTTTACCCCTTTTTCAGTCTGGATGGTCAATTTTATGAATAAAGGTATTCTCTAGGAACTGCGGTTCACTAGAAGAGTATTCTCAGGCGTAAGTTTAACCCTTTTTCGGGCCCGAGGAACTAAATTTACAAAAAAGGAACATTCTCCTTGGTTTTGTTTTATCACCTTTTTTGGGCCTTGGAGATTACTTACGAAAAAGGAACCCCCACAGAGTTCATACTTAATCTCTTTTCAGACTCCCTAAAATTGAAAAGATCCCCGAGTGACCTTGTTCCTTCACACTCGTTAAATTGGTCCAAAAGAACATCTACTAGCATGAGTTTACGCCTTTTTCTATCCTGTAGATTATTGCGGAAAAAGGTACGCCTCGGGAGATTCTCCTCAGTGACTTTTATACTTTTTCAGGCTAGGGGGACTAAATTCATAAAAAGATGGTGAGTCCATAGTTAATCTCTTTTCAGACTCCTTAAAATTGAAAATATTTCTGAGTGACATTGTCTTTGTCACACTCATTAAAATGGTTTTGAATAGACGTCTTTTTGGTGCCAATTTACCCCTTTTCCGAACCGACTAGACTATATCCGAAAGAGGTACTCCTTAGAGTCTTCTTTCATGTTTTTTCAGACTCTCTAAACGTGAAAAAACTACCGAGATTACCTTCTCTAGGCTTGTTAAAATTACATTGAAGGGGGTTTCATTATGTCTTTCTAATCTCATTGCCATCTCTACATCTTTGGCATCATGTCGGCTCCATGTTTCTCTCAATTGAACCTTTGACGCATGCCTTATATGCAAGTCTTGTAGCACTTTGCCTCTGTGACTTGACACCATGACCCGTGGAGGAATTTTCCTCGAGTGTCCTTTTCCTACACATGTCTCCTTGATCTGAGGATTAGTGTGTTCCTTGCGCTTGGAACTAGTATGCTTTCTTTCGACACTCGTTCATCTTTTGTAACGTAGCATTCTTTTATTCTTTTTCAAGCTCTTTAAAAAATTGAAAAAGACAAAAAAATCAAATATCCCAAAAAGAGGTGACAGAAAATATGTATTATTTTTTGGCAGCACAAAGAGTTGCCCTTGGACAAAGCATATCCTTTCGTTTGTCCATCAAGCATTGGGATCTAGTATGACCTTAGGAAGCTATTATTGCTACATAGAGTTGTGTCCTCCTCCATTTGGTTACTCTTCCAAACACATGGAGAGTTTGTGTTGCCTCCTGCATCGTGAACTTATGTCAATGTCATGATTCTGATCATCTTTCGTGCTTTTGTCCAAGGGAATTTTCACCCAACCTGATTCGTCTTTTCTACAGTTTGTCTCTTGACCTCATGATTAGGTCATCCTAAGAGTCCATTCAATTCATTATTCAAAATCGATGAAGTTCTCTACCTGATCATCGATATCCTCTTGTCTTTTCCTGATGAGCCGTTGAAGACCTCAGGGTAGTGAGTTATGCACTCCTATCGTACTCCTACCTGGTTTTTGAAGATCTTGAAGTTGTTTCTCAATCTATGAAGACCTCATCTCCAACCATCAGGCATTACTAGCTTCTTGAAGATCAATACTATATTTGTATATATTTGATTTTGAGATGTAGATCCATGGTATATTGCTCGCGGATACACTTTATATAGTTATATGACATGGATCTACTATGTATTTTATTGGTATCCATAATTTATTTTATCTCGAGCATGGGTATGCCCGCCTCAGAGAGACAATTGTTATTTTGCAGATGGCACCTCCTGAACTCTGGTCCCGGGATCACTCGATTTCGTACATTGGTCAAGATTTTGTAATGTATTTTGGCCATTAGATGCTCTTTTGATCTCACACATGAGGGGGCATTTGTTATAACCCTAAATTTCTCTACACATGCATACATGTCCTTGGCCCTCTTACTTGCATTTTATTCCAAAGCACTGTTGAGTTGCTCTTCTTAAAAAAACATTTTTTAGAAGATGTATGTGCCTTGAACCATTACTTCCCACATACATATGCTTGTTTCACCACTAAAAATTGCATACATATGCATGTTGCACCATTACAGCCTACGTATACTTTCAAAATTTGCAAAAAATAAAAAGTTGAAAGGAATTCATTGAGATTACGGACTATTGGTATTTTCCCAACTAATCCATCTACTATAGCCCGTCACCCAACCAAATAACCATCCTTTTGTCATATAAAAGGATGTGTTGGGGTCTCATTTCACATCTAACCATAAGAACAGTGAAACTTTTTCTGATTTCACTTCCCCTCCTTGCCCAAGATATTGATGCCTTTTGTGAGAATTGCCTCAACATTCCCTCATTAGCCCCTTCTCCCTCCATTTAACCCATTCACTTCCCAAGAAGAGATCAGAAGGTTGAGAGGACAAGTTCATACAAGGTGCACTTGGAGCTTGGTGAAGAGGATCCCATACCAAGTTCATGGAACGGTGGCCGACTTAGATTGTAAAGGTATAATATTTGTGTTATTAATAAAAGAATTACATTTTCCTATCCCAAATGATGGTATCTTGAATACTTTTGTTGGTTTATGCTTGACATTATAACATCTAACCCTGACTTATATATGTAATAACATGCTTGTAGTTTCATGTTTGTCAATCTTTGGATGCAGATCAGCCCTAGGAGGAGGCGTGCAGTCAACAAAAATTTCAAGCATGAGCAGGTCATCACCACATGTGGGATTAGAGGTATAGTTACCCAATCTCTTTTTCCTTTCTCTCTTCATATGAGTTTTGGTATTTTTGGGGTAGTAGAGAGAATTAATTGAATTTTATACGGTTAATCGATCTTACTACATTATGAACTCTGGTGTAGTCAAAGGGGGGGGGTTCCCTCTAGCACTGACGGATTCTTAGGATACCTTCAGATCAAGACAGCCCTGAAAAGACAAATACAATAATATTTTTTCCATGGAATGGGGATCCTACCAGTACACAGTCATTTCATTTGTACTGAAGAATGCACCAATAATATTTTCCAGAGTAGTCATAGTTGCATTCAAAGAATTCATCCACCATTTTCTAGAGGTATACCTGGATGATTGGACAGTCTATAATCTATTGAAAGATCATGTAGGGGTATTGAGGATGATGTTAGAAAGATGCAGGAAGTTTCAAATATTGTTAAATATCAAGAAGCACATCTTTGGAACACCCTTTGGGATACTATTGGGCCATATAGTATGAAAACAAGGCTTACTAGTAGATCCTACCAAGATTGCAGTAATTGTTAATCTACCACCACCAAAATCAGTCCTTCATTTAAGAGCAACATTGGGATGCACAAGATACTACATGAAATTTATAAAGGGGTATGCGCAGATCACCGGGCCAATGGAGAAATTGTTAAGAAAAGACAACAATTTTCAGTGGAATGAGGACTATCCGCGCAGATTGGACACCCTGAAAGAGAAAATGGTAACTGCACCAATACCAGTATTCCAATATTGGGAAAATACATTCCATGTACATGTAGATGCGTCAGCCATAACACTTGGAGCTATGTAGATGGATTAGGAGAATTGTACCATCCTATAACATTCGCTAGAAGAAAACTGTCAAAATCATAGTAGAATTACAAAACCATAGAGAGAGAAGGATTAGATATGTTCTATGCGCTTCAGAAGTTGAGACATTGTTTATTGGGAAAAAATTTCAATATGTTCACAGACGATTCAACTCTCAAATACCTCGTCAACAAGCTAGTTTTTTTTTTTTTTGGGGGGGGGGGAGATTTTTAGATGGTTATTGTTGTTCCAAGAATTGGACTTTGAAGTGGTAGTCAAACCAGGGAAGTTGAATGCAGGACCTAATCACATGTCGAGGATCACCAATGGAGAGGAACCTACGAATATAGAGGAAACATTTCCTGACGCACAATTATTTTCAGTCCAAGTAGCTGATGAATACTTCACAAACATCATTCAATACTTGAGTACAGTGACTACGCCACAATATTTCAACATTGCACAGAAGAAAAATCTAGTAGTCGAGGTTGTAGAATATCATTTGATTGACGAACACTTATACAAAATGGGTGCAGATAGCATCTTGAGAAGATGTGTGCTAGAACATGAAAGACCTAGGATTTTAGCAAAATCCCATGAGGGAATAGCAGGACGACATTATGTAGGAAAAGATATTGTGCAGAAGGTATTACACGTAGGACTATGGTGGTCGACTGTTCATAGAGACTCAAAGGACTACTTCCAAAGATGTGATGTATGTCAGAGGGTTGGTAAACTGAATAGAAGGGACGAGATTCCCCTGAAACCACAAGTAACTTTGCATTTCTTCGACAAATGGGAAATAGATTTTGTGGGACCAATTAACCCACCAACCAAAAGGTCAGGAGCGAGGTACATTATTACTGCAACAGAGTACTTAACAATATGGGAAGAAGCATCACTAGTAAAATATTGCAGCGCAGAGACAACAACACACTTCTTGTTTGAGCTAGTGATCATTAGATTTGGATGCCCAAGGATTTTGATGAGTGACCAAGGCACTCACTTCATTATTATCACCATTAAGGCTATGAATGATGAGTTTAAAGTTTATCATCAAAAGAGTACACCATATCATCCTCAAGAAAATGGAACAGTGGAAGCCTTTAACAAGATCCTCGAGAATGCACTAAAAAATATCTGCAATGTTAATAGGGACGATTGGGACTTGAAGATACCAGCAATACTGTGGGAATACATGACCACATGAAAAACATTGACAGGGAAAACACCATTCAAATTGGTGTATGGAAAAGAAGCAGTGGTTCCATTATAGTTTTTGGTACCTATTATGTGCGTAAGAGAAATTACCAACATGACAAAGTGAGGCATGGTATAGGAAAGGCTGAGTCAGTTGATGATCATGGAAAAAGATAGGATTCTAGAAGGGTTTCACCAAGAAGTACATAAATAAAGGAACAAATCTTGGCATGACAAACATATCAAGAGGAAATATTTCAAGGAGGGAGAATTAGTCTTGGTGTATGATAGTAAATCTCTTCAACACCTAGGAAAACTCAGAATGCATTGGTTAGGACCATACGAAGTAAAGACTGTCACAGATGGGAGAGTTCTACAAGTAAAGGATTTATGAGGAACGAAACTCAGAGGTATGATCAATGGGAGTCGACTGAAGCTATATAGGGATAGTCGACCTCCTAATACTTGAAAAAAATAAATAAAAAGTGCAGCAACAGAGGGGTTACCGCATTGAACATCAAAAGATAACAACGAATGGGTAGTGCATCAAAAAGAGAATGTTCACATGCACTCGGAAATGTTAGCGCGGCGGTGAAATGACCAGCGGTCACTAAAATGTGGAAACAACAGAAATGGTGGGTATGGAAAATAGGTGCCAATGGACGATAGCTATCAAAATTGAATGACAAATATGATTTATAGGACACCACATTAATCGCGCCAGATGATGGCAGTTACCCACAGAGGATGCCTATGGGTGGAAGATCCCATCTCGGTAGACATAGAGATCATTACATATATTATAGGGATACCACCTTGGGGGGAGACACCCGCACAGCTCCTCGATGAAAAAATGAAGGAGAAGGAACTGGACAAGGAAATGAAGAAGATGTATGGTATAGAAAGAGGGTCATGCATAATCATAATTAAGTGCATTAGTGACGTAACAACAAGGATGGCCAAAAAAATCATGTCGTGCAAGTTACTCATGAAGTGTCACAAGGAGGAATTCCCTGTTAGGGTCGTCGTAGTTGTAGCACAGTGTGTGGAGGGAACTATACTCAGCTAGGCCCTGTACTTGTTAAATATGTTCCTGGAAGACTGCAAGGACACATAGGACTTGGGGACAGAATTTCACTATTATTAGATACTTGTCTCGATCGCCTTGGTCGGATGGAGGGAGCCTAAGTATACATACTTTGGTGAACGATCCACTCATTTCAATGTAGCGTGATACCTATCATTGGGGATCACTTCAGACCCTAATAACAAAAGTGTGAATGCAAGCATGTCTGCAAGGTATTACAACGACCTGCAGGAAAGCATTGCCAACACTTGGCAGATTACACCAGAAGTGGTCATGCAATATTAGGGCATAGCCAACTTTAAAGTGACCAGGCATGTAGTATGGATCCAAGCCTAAAAGAATCTCGATAATGAATGGCTACAACCATGATGTTGCATCAAGGAAGAGGACGTAGAAATGGCCATCAAGGATTGGCACGATGGCTCGAGGGTTACAAACATGAATCAAGAGATGTCCACGGATAAGGAGGTTGATGCAGGCTAAGAAAAAACACCTACATGAGACAAAACGATGCCCAAGAAGCCAAATCCAGGTCAGAACCTGGCGCAACAGAAGAAAGGGGGTGCGTCCAAGAAAGGTACCCAGGTGGGGAAGAAGAACAACACTTAGGCGGTGCAGGAACAGGAAAAAGATATTGAGACAGCACAGGGGACCACATCAAGTGATACTCAATAGGAGAAAGGCCAGAACAAGAGGCCAATCATAAAAATGAGGGGTGTGCGCAAGAAAACTAAGGCGCATAAAATTCCACTAGAGTATATGATCACGGAGGACAACGCAGACCTCATGGCCCAAATGGTCCAGGATCAAACAATGGAGGATTTTGATGAATCTTGACACCAAATGGATAGGATTCAAAATGAGATGGATGACACGAGGCAACTCCTCGAGTAGATCAGAGAAACAAAGAGGTTCGACAGAGGAATATAATCAATTGCCACAGCATCACAGGAAGAATCCAAGGCTAGATCGAGCGAGCGGGATAGGATCCAGACGACAACGCAACCAAGATCGATGTTTTACGTTACACCCAACATGTTGCGCATGGATTAAATTATGGGCTAGACACCCTTGAAATGTCTGGCCGAAATACAGTTTGTAATGATGCGGATACCAACCAAGTCATTATATAAACTGCAAGTCAACGTCGTGCAGGAGGTACAGTCACATGCACGCACATATGCAAAAAAACTGCAGTAGATGAAGGACAACAAAGAAGCATTGGAGCTAGTGATCAAGCAGGTCAATGTCGAGACCAAAGACGAGAAAGATCACGTAGATATGCTTGAAAAAGGATTGGCAGTAGCCTATGAAAAAATTATAAAGAGCGTGCAAATAGTAAAGCCCACGACGATGTAGAAGATCTATCATATTGTGCAAACAATTGATCAATACATGAAGGAAATCGAGAACCTTTGAGAACAAATCATACCTACCACTCCCTCAGAGGTGAAGGAGTAAAGGAAGCAGGAAGAAGTAGGGCAGATGGAGGATATGGAATGACAAGTCCGCGCAAATATCGACTTGTTCGATAAATAAGCACAGCCATGGACAAAGCCGGATGAGGATCAACATGTCCATCAATGGGACTATGAAGAGGAGAAGATAAGCACAACTATCCAGGGCCTCAAGTAGAGGAAAAAGATGATGCAGATCATGGAGAGCCTCAACGGAGTACAGGATATGAAGAGGCTACAAAAAAAACTCATAGCCACACAGACACAAAAGAAGGATCGACAAGCTCAAATGGAACCTATCCAAGAGCAGGCAGTGGAGGTCATTGGAGAGGAAGAAGAGGCAAAGAAGAACATGGCACAAACTCATGCAAAGATGATCAACAATGATAGTACAACGCAAGTATTGGATGCACTCAGAGAAAACACCATGCAGGCTAAAACACAAGAAAATGAACTCACATAGAAGTTCCAAGATCTCGCAGGAGCTATTGAAGAAGTGCACAAAGTTTAGGTGGCTCGAGATGAGCTACATGCTAGTGTTGGGGGGTTGTTGGATGCAGGCCTAGTCAAGAGGAAATGATATTTTTGGAAGATAAGTATGCAAGGAGGAAAGGATAGATGGAAGGAAAAGAAGCACGTGTAAGAGAAGCAGGTGAGGCACACATGCAAGGAAGACCTAACAATGCTAGGGTTAGGTTTTTTGTAATATTTTGTAATGGATGATGAGCCAAGGATATAAATAATTAGTACTTAGAGGAAGAAGGGACACGGGTGGGAAAAGGTACATAGAGGAAGAGAGAGTTGTAAGAACTGCATGAGTCATTAAGCTGGTGAGCTAGAGAAGTAATGAGAGACTCGATCCTGAGGGTTATATCGTAGGTTGAGGAGCCTAGTGCTATCTAGTCCGCCTCATAGGGATCGAGGAGCCAGTGGAAGAGAATGAGACCTAATATTGTAAACACGCATGGCGTGATATATTACTGAACCATAATAAAATATTGAGATCCATATCTTTATGGATGTAGCCCAGGAGGGGATGAACCATGGTAACACCTATGTTATATGAATGAATATATGTGTCTTTATGGTTGATTACTTTTTGAATGTTGGATGAATGAATTAACTTGTTAGATCTGGTATTCCACATGCATGAATAGAATGAATACTATACTTAGATGTTAGACTGAATGAATCAAGATTACAGAGTATAGCCACAAATCTCCACTCATTCCCAGGTTTCAAACACCTGAGTATTACAGCCACCCATAGAGCTATCTCGAGTGAGACTACGCAGTACACTCTGTGGGTTGTGTTGCCTTCTGGTCTACCTGAGGAGATGATAGTGTTAAAGGGATTTTTTTGGGATCTTATCAAATCTGAACTAGGGTCAATCTATGATAGTGAGGTAGGATCAACATAACCCATAAACAATCCTAAAGACAAACAGAAGAGTAAAAAAAAACAACATCTCCCAAAAGGTTTAACTTCTTTGCAAATAATTTTAGGCTAAGGTAAATGGGCATGTTTTTGAAGTGGGTTTTCATCCATTTTTGGAGATTCCTCTATGATCTCCTGAAAATTGATCTCCAAAATAGCTTCTCGTGAGTTGGTCGTAACAACAAATCTAAGAAATCTCACCTCCTTCATGATAATATTTCTCCCAAAACATTAACTTTCTAAGGAAACAACCCATGTTAGAAGTAAATTGACCCAATCTGCAAGTGGATTTTTGACCACTTTGGGAAATTCCTCTGTGATCGCTCAGAACTCGACCTGCAAAATTGCTTCGTGTGAGTTGGTCATAATAGAAATTCTAGTTCACCTCCTTCCTAATACGATGTATTCCAAATTATTAAGATTATGGGAGAATCCCTTATACTATAAGGTAATTGGCCATGTTTTAGAAGTGGGTTTTCAATCGTTTGAAGAAATTCCTCACTGTTTGTTCAGAATGAAAGCTGGAAGATAGACTCCTAAAAATAATACGAATTTTCCATTTGATGTTGCCCAAGCATTACACCTTGTTAAGATGAATAATTTTAACTGAACGAATTATTTTGGGAATTTTTTGGAGACTATAGTTGAACTGCATATCTGTAATAGACACCTATAACAAAAAGAAATTAAATTAATAACAAAAATCTATTAAAAGATGAACTACAAGATCTCCAAATCTTAATTAACCAAAATCAATTAACAAAATCAAATCTGATTGATATCACATATTCTAAATATACCAGATTGGACATTATATTTTGGGATTCAGGATATTTTTCAAATTGAATAAATTAACTTCATAATGTTTAATAACCATTCAGTTACTGGCAAATTTAAATCAACCAATTGAACCATATTTTAGAATCACATGTTAATTATTGAATGATATAAAAATATTCTTCATAATCTTATGTCAGAATAAAGTGAATTTGAGGAATTCACATTAAAAATACTATCAATAATTAACCAAGTTGTGATATAATAATGTCCAATGAAAACCAATCCAATCACCTAAATGATAAAATATTTACATGATTATATATATATGTGTATAAATCAAACCAAATAAATCATATCAATGGAAAGATATCAATGAGAGGAAGATGATGAGAACATCAAAAGGAAAAACAAGACATAAAAAACACTAGAGATAGAAAACCAAAAAAAAATCAAGGTGACATTACCAAAATGAATAAGGGGACCCCTTTAATTTTTTGATAAAATTATGGGGGGTGTTGTGGCCACAACACGGTATCACAAGCATAACTACTTCATCACAAGCTTCAACTTCTTCTCTAATTGGAAGCATGAATAGTCACTATAATCCTATCTAGTCAACTACAAATCCTGCTAAAGTCATCAAACAATATGGTTTGTTTAAATTCAAGGAGGATGAAAGAACTACTCCATGGCATGTGTCTTCTCCTTTATATTTGGCTCAACCCACTACTCCTCTTCTAAGATTTAAAGAAAATTTGTCTAAAATTTATGGTAATGGCGTTATTTAAGTTAATGAGCATCTTTTTAGCTTTTTGAAATGAATGCCATAATATTGGAGCAAATCAAAATGATACATGTATGAGACTTTTTGTCAATTCTTTGGAAGGAAAGGCTACGGTTGATTTCTTTGAATTACCGCCCAAGATATTTACAACTTTGGATAAATTATCATATTGGTTCGGATAAAGCTATGGACAACCTCAAATTCCATTGGATTTGCTTCGAGAATACAACAATATTATCTACACTAAAGGTGAAACAATTAAATCTTTTATAACATTATACAATCAGATTCTAGAAATCATTAGACCTCACAATCAAGCTTCATTAATGTACTATTATAACACATTACCTTTTACCTATCGCCATAGGTTAGAGGAAAATAATGCTAATAGTCTGGGATCTGCATTACATACTTGTTTAGAGTTTGAGGAGCAGTTGGAAAGAACATGGGTTCATATCGAATACTATGCCAAACATAATGGCATATCAATTGTGTTGCAACTGGTTCAAGATATGAGAAACCAAATGATTTATTTCAAAATAAAAGGGGTGCTTCCACCTCTTCTCCAGCTAAAACTTCTACCCAGGTTTCCTTTACGAACCAGACTAATAATTTTCAGCCTAAGTCTATTCTTTCTAGAACCTGTTGTAATTTTTGTGAAGTGAATCACAATGAAAATACCTTTGAAATAAAAAATATCCAAGAGAGTGCTTCTTTGGCAAAAGAACTGATATAAAAATTGTTTCCTTAGAATGGGATCAAGAAGAGGATCTCATGATGGTTGACACTCAAAAAAAATATTATCAAAGTAAGGGCAAGGGAGGTCCTCCCAAGACTAATTTTTCTCCCAAATCATCCTCTCAGTGAACTAATCCTTAGGTCAATAGGGGAAATCAAATTCAAGAGGTTTCTACCTCATCTTCTTCATCTAAATACAATATCTTGAAACAATTGGCTACAATCAAAGCATATGCATATTTATTGCATATGGTCACCATCCCTAAACAACAAAGGTATCTGAGAGATTTCATTGAAGGTAAAACTTCCACTATTTCCAATTTAACTGAAGAACAGAATGAATAAGGAATGTACATAACTAAAATAAGTGTATATAGTCCTAGAATTTATGTCAAAAATCCTCTTTTCTACGTATATGTAAATATTATGGATAAAATTGCACATTGTCGTCTAATTAATGGTGGATAAAGTCCTAATGTCATGTCTAATATCATCATGGAAGAGTTAGGTCTTTCATGTACAAATGAAAATTCAAAGAGTATGATATCTTACAATAGTCAACAGCTAGCTACTATCGGTGAAAGCAAGGATGTGACTTTGTTTTTGTGTGCTCACTCAGAGATACGAACCACTTGTAATATTCAAGTGATTGATATGTGTCAGACAGTTAGATTAGGTTGATGGACAGTTTGTATGGATTATTGGTTGTCATTGATGTCAACCATTGGAGAGTGATATTGTAGATTGATGTCAGCCCTTAGTGATTGATGCCAACCCTTAGTGATTGATGCCAACCCTTGGAGAAAGTCTGGTAGGGAATTCCGGTAGCACAAAGGTTTGGGTATGGACCCAAGGTTGTTGTTAAAGTTAAGGAAGGTTTGCAGGTATGTCATCTTATACACCAGATCTATTATAGAGTTACAAATCAGATTTGGATGATGAAATTGATGAAGGTTTTTTGTTGAGGTACATGTTGGGTACATGGTTGAGACAAGTAGTTGATGAGTTCGCACATACATGAGGTGTATCGTTGATGATGTTGGTACATCTTGATGAGTATTTGATACATGATTGGTACATAATTGGTACAGGTTGGAGGCACTTGTTAATAGTATTATTGACACATGGTTTATGGATGATGTAGCATACTTGTATTGGTATATTATTAGAAGCACATTTTGATCTTGGCGATGATTATTAGTTGTTGTGTTGTTCTTGGTTGATGCACATATTTGAGATTTGTCTTGGTGATTGTGTTATAATATGAGTGGTTTTTCTCATTTTACCATTGACAATATCATTATTGTCACCCAACCATAGACCAAAGCCACCCTCCGAGCACCTTGACCTTGATAGAGAGAAGAATCCTGGTAGAAATCCAATAGCCAAGCAAGGCTAATGTACCAAGCAATAAGTAACCAAAGTTGATCAGAGAGTCCACCCAAAACTAGCGCAACACCTTCCTCAGGACTTACGCACAAAAATGCTAGACTGCAGTGCGCATAAGTGCCTTCTGCAATTCTAAGAAGTGTGTCAAATGAGAGACCGGTGCCCTATATTTATAGTAATCCTGGCAAATTGCCTGGGCCGACTTCTAATTCTAGGTACTAATTAATTCATATTAATTAACTCTCTTCAACCGACATCTCTTCTAGGGTTACTTTCATTTCTTTTCTTTCTTCCGGAACATTCTAATCATGTCAAAAGTCACAATGGAAGTTCATACCTCCCGAAGCTACCATAATATCAACACTCCCTCCTAGATAGGGAGGTATAACTGATAATGGTCTTGAGCACAAAAAAACCTTTCAACTGGTAGTATCACGAGCACCGTCATTTTTATCCACCTGGATAATATCCATGACAACTGGTACAATATCAATTGATAAAACACAATTGTGTTTATCCATGGTAGTACACAACTACTCAAACAGTGACACATAGTCACAAATAGTGGAACATATCCACCATAGTACCATATCTCTATTGTCTGGAGACAAGCAGTCTCCATAACAATCACCTGATATCAACATGCACAAAAAATAGTGTTATGATATAAACTGAATCATCTGGGCCATTCTTTCACTCACATCTGTGAGATCTGAAAGAGTATCTTCCCTCAGAGTAGAACATCAACGATGGGCTATCTAGACTATTCTTCTCAAGCAAGGAAGAATGATTGTTGTGATTTCTGAGCTTGGACCATTCCTCACCCTGGGCCATTCCTCTGACACTAAACAAAGTGTAACCTGGAGAGAATGAATCCGCCCTAAGGAATGCATGTCCCTGATTGTTGAAAGTGGACCATTCCCCACCCTGGGCCATTCCTCCGACATTAAACAAAGTGTAGCCTGGAGAGAATGAATCCTCCCTAAGGAATGACTGTCTGGACCATTTCCCATGTTAACCACAAGAGGAAATGATTTCCCTGCACCAACCTACAAAATGAACCATTCCTCATGTTAATCACAATGAGAAATCAGTGCTCAATGAGGTGGGCCAGTCTTGTTCAGTAACCCTCAAGAAGAGAGACTTCCCTAGACCACTCCCCATGTTAACCACAATGGGAAGTCGTTGTCTATGGTACATCAGAAATCCATCGAACCATTTTCATTACGAAAATGACCGTTTGAACTGTACAATTTTTCAAATTGGAAAATGTTTGTCCGTCAGAAATCTTAATCCACTTTCCGAACTGGAAAGAATCTGCCCAAGCTGGACTATTTTTTAATCTTGAAAATGAATGTCCTCAATTCAATAATATGTCAGTTCTCCCTCCCAACCTGGAGAGTCATTTCTTCCCTTTCAACTAAGGGAGTTATTTCCACAATCCCCATCTTGTCTCGTAAATATGCAAACTTTATTCTGAACAGAGGCTTTGTTAGGATATCTGATTTCTTCTCATATGTGGGGATATACTGGAGCTTTACTTCTCCTTCCTAGACTTTATCTTGAATAAAGTGGTATTTGATCTCAATATGTTTCGACCTTTCATGAAACACTGGGTGTTCTGATAGTCTTATACAACTTTTATTGTCACAATGTATTATGGTCGAATCTGGAATTTGATCAAATAAATCAGAGATTAGCTTCCTCAACCATATTGCTTCTGTGCATAATTCACATGCTGCGATATATTATGCTTCTGCTATGCTGAGTGAGATAGACTTATTTTTTCTGCTACCCCAAGATATCATAGCGGAGCCCAAGCTGAAACACATTCCTAAAGTACTCTTTCTATCTTCTGCACTTCCTGCCCAATCTGAATCTATAAATCCATGAAGTTGTATATCACTGGATGCGGTATATCTTAAGCCATAGTTTATTGTCCCATGAATATATCTTAGGACATGCTTTACAGTTATCCAATGCTCATGTCTAGGTTCCACCTGGAACTGGCTTAGTGTATTCACGACAAAGCAAATGTTTGGTCGAGTATTTACCAAATACATTAATGACCCAATCAATTGTCGATATAGTGATGGATCTACTAGATTAGAATCTGGATCTTTTACTTTTCTTATATCTGTAGTCACAGGAGTGTCCATGGATTTGCAATCCATCATTCCAAACTTCTGAAGAATATTTATTGTGTATTTTCCTTGTCCAAGGAATACTTCACCATGCTTCTGCCATACTTCTAGTCCCAAGTAATAATGCATGAGACCTAGATCTTTCATATCAAATTCAAAAGCTAGTTCCTTTTTTCTCTGGATGATGAGAGACTCTTCACCTGTTATGAATAAATCGTCAACATATAGTAGTATAATTACAGGTGTATTGTCCATGACTTTGTAGTAAATCTTTGGATCTGCGTGACATTTGGAGAAACCAAGTCTCGTTAGATAGTTGTCCATTCTGGCATACCAAGCCCTTGGAGCTTGCTTAAGTCCATATATATATTTATTTAATCTACACATCTGAGTGTCTCTAGAATGTACTTCAAACCCTTGAGGTTGTTCAATATATACTTCTTCTTCGATTGATCCATTGAGTAAATTTGTCTTTACATCCACCTAATGTAAGTCCCATCCCATGGAAGCGACAAGAGATACAATAGCTCTAATAGAAGTATATCTAGCAACCAGAGAAAACATTTCATCGTAATCTTGTCCCTCCTTCTGGGAGAACCCTCTAGCTACGAACCTTGTTTTATATTTATCCACGCTTCCATATGCTGTGTGTTTGATCTTATATACCCACTTTGAAGTTACCACTGATTTTTCTTTAGGTCTAGCTACAATTTCCCATACATCATTTTTCATAACGGATTGGTGTTCTTCCGTCATAGCTTCTTTCCATTGTTTCTTTTGAACTGCTTCTTAAAATTTGGTAGGTTCTTCATCTAGAAGCTTTGTCATATATGTTGCATTGCTTGAGAATATTTTAGGCTTCTTACTTTTTCTGAATGTTCCTTCTGGGACCTTGAGTCTTTCTGCTTTTTGTAAGGTGACTTCAAGCCAAGATGGTCGTTTCTTGGTCTTAGTTACAGTGTCTGAATCAATGGTATGACATGGTTGCATAGGATGATTAGGTTGTTCCTTTTTGTCATTTTGGTTTTTTGTGCTTTCTTCAATAGGTTCTTCATTCTCTTCTTCTTCTATAGTTTCTTCTATGGATTTCTCGAAATCCATCTTTTCATTGAATGTCACGTCTCTATTGACTTCCATCTTATGTTGTTCCATAATATAGATTCTATAAGCCTTGGATGAATTGCTATATCCCACGAATATACCCTTCTTTCCCGAGGGTTCTAGTTTATTCCTTTTGTCCTTGGGAATGTGAGGGTAAACAGGACATCCAAATATTCTTAGGTTTTCCACATTAGGTTTCTTACCTGAGAAGGCTTCTTCTGGAATCATGTCCTTCAATATGTGTTGAGGACTTCTGTTTTGCACATATATTGTTGTCATGGCTTCTTCTCCCCATAAGAACATGGATAACCCTTGATCATTTAGTAGTTATTTTAATGTCTCTTTGATAGATATGTTCTTCCTTTTTGCTACACCATTTTGTTGAGGATTATAAGGAACAATCATCTCCCTCCTAATCCCTGCTGATTTGCAGAATGAAATGAATTCCTTTGAGGTGTATTCTCCTCCATTATCTGTTCTTGAGATCTTGATCTTCTTGTTTGTGAGATTCTCTATCTCTTCTTTGAATTCTTGAAACTTGTTGAATACTTCGACTTTTGTCTTTAGTAGATATAGCCAAGTCTTTCTTGAATAATCATCTATGAAGATTATGTAGTAAATAGATTCTCCTAGAGATTTGACTGGCATCGGACCGCAAACATCTGAGTGTACCAGATCTAGAATCTCCTTAGATCTATTTTTGTTGCTTGGGAATGGTTTCTTGATATTCTTCCCAAGAGCACATCCTTTGCAAATTCCTTCATGTGTAGACTCCAATTTTGGTATTCCTTCAACCATCCTTTTGAGAAAAGGTAATGATTGATAATTAATATGAGTGTACCCTCT
>ML840344.1:42104-60754 GCA_009831015.1 Picea engelmannii | reverse complement strand
TAATCGCTGATAAGGAGTAGATATTAGTTCACAGAACTATGAAATTGTAAAGGATTGCAGCATGAAAGTGTTCGCGTAATGTTTGATATGAATTAGTTGATATATGCTTAACACCGGGGAAACCGTGCTCAGTTTACGTTGACGAATGAATCTAATCATGTCCAGCTGTCCTTGGGAAGTTGTTTTCCTTATCTGCCTCCGGGAATACCCCGGTAGGGATCTCCTCATAGAGACTTCCTCCTTGGAAAGGTTCACTAAGAACCCAGAACAAGAACTCGAACGCACAAGCGTTACCTGATTTTCCCTCTCTCATCGTGAGCAATGAGAAATTGGGATCGTAAATCCCAAGACCCAAAAGAACGAATCTGGACCGTTAGATCTCGGTTCACATTCCCCGTCAGCCGTTGGATCTAGAGGAGCTGCGCAGGGGTTAAGCGCAGTGGTGGGCGCGCGAGGAAAAAGGATCTGAGCTATCAGATCTGGAGTAGAAATCCCGTAAGTCGTTGGATCGGGAAGAGTTGCACGGAGTATAACCTCTGCAGGGACACGTGGCAGAGGCTCCCGAAGAGCCGGAGGTTGGGAAATCGGAGTTCCCGGAGACAAGAGATTCGTGCACAAGGAAATCGCGATACGTGATTCTCCGATACAATCAGGACCGTCCATCAGTTCGGATGCGTGTCAATGGATCCAACACAGTCGGAATTCGGCGTATCGGGGATTTCGTGGACACGAAACCTTTGCATTTCGAAACTGCGAAGTCTGAAACCCCGAAACAGCGAGAGACGATAAAGACCGTCCATCATTTCGGACGCGTGTCAGAATCTGGGAAAAGAGTCGGGAATCGGGGAATCGGAGTATTTGGGCACACAAAGATCATGTCACACGGAATCGCGATATGCAATTTCCCGATGAGATCGGGACCGTTCATTCTTAGGACACGTGGCAATGATCGGAGCCATCGGGAAATCGTGAATCCCGTGGATGAAGTATCTATGCTTAATGAAATCGCGAACCCCGAAAGCCGACGCAATTAACTTAAACTCTTCGATAAAAGTGATTAATTAATAGATGTTTGATTAGGGCTTAATCACATCGCGAAATCAGAGATCGGGGTTTTGGGGAAGGTTATATGCCGGTGGTCCTAGGGTAAATGGTCACATGGGCTATTGTATAGCCTAGAGGGCTAATGCGTTAGGGGCATATCGGGGAATCAGAGAGTCACGAGTTCTGAGGACTCGTGAGTTACGATATCAGAAATCCCGAAACTCCGATAGGAGTAGCCCGAAAGAAGTTAAGACCACGGTCATAAAGACAAGTGAATCACAGGCTTAGCCTAGAGAGCGAATGCTTAAGGAGCTCTTCGGGATTCGGAGGATCGCGAGTTATGGGGGTGAATGAATTTTGATTTTTGAAACCCCGAACCCCAATATTGAATCGGGAATGGGTAGCTCGCTACTGCAACCTCCTCTAAGGGGGATTTCCCATTTGAGGGAGATTAATTCAAAAAAAATAAAAAATAATGATAGTGGATGTGTTACACTTCTGCTTGATCTCCTTCAGTTCTATAATACATTGTGACTCTGAATTAGGTTTCTTGAATTCTTCAATCAATGCATTCTTAATTTGATTCAGTGGCTTAGGCTATGAAAGTCCTTGAACAAACTTCATGTACCAACTTAGTGCGCAAACTCTGAGAGTTGTACTGAACTAATTTATTTTCACTACTTCATATGTGACATTCTTAATGTTCCATACAACTTCACATAGGAACTAGTGTTGGTCAGGATATTCATATCCATCTCCCCTAAAAATAGGAAGCCTCATCTCATCTACCATAGATCTCACTAGGGTTCTTGACTGAATATGGGGTGGGATACTATTGACAGTGCTCTGGGTACTCTAGTGTCTTAATACGACTGAATCAACAGGAGGGATAGCAATACCTACTTCGATGGTCTTCGTAGTTTATGAGGTTTCTGGTTCTCTTCGGCGCAACTCTTCATCTTCTACTTCCTCTGACCTAGCGGGTTCTGAATGTTCTTCATCTATCAGATCTTCCTCTTCTCCACTGTAGAAACCCTCCTGCCCATAGTTCTATTTAAACAGGTTCGCAAGATGGACTTCTCAGAACACTCTCCCACTACACGTATGTCCAGCTTCTATGTCACTGTCACTATCTAAATTTTTGAACATTAGCCTTTCTTGATCCGATCAATATATTGTGTCTTCAATATGTTCTTCTCATGCAATAGCATATTGATTCTCATCTTCAGAAAATGCACAAATTTCCCTCTAGGTCCCTTAAAGAAATATCTCTCGTCTTGGCTATATGATTCTACTCTGTCAACAACAAACTCTGTGATGTACCCTCCAATGGTGCTATCAAACCAGTGATCTATAGCTTGTGATACGGCATTATCAACTCTTTTGACCTTCTTGATTAGATCCGACATCCAAACCATAGGAGGTCTAGATCAGATCTTGAACTAGGTATCTGCTAATCTATCTAGGCACTCGTATAGCTCTTGATGGATCCCTCAAAAGAATATCTCATGCATATCAGTAAAAATATATTTCTCTAACCAATCCTCTGTACAAATATTAGGGTTCTTGTTCTGGGCTTCAGCAAAGTCCTTTTCTTGATCTTCTATCCACTTTTGAATCTCTGTCTTTGATGGAACCCACCTTGACTTACCCTTAAAAAGATTATGGTTCCGACAACAGAACCATTTGTTGGCACAGGGGCATACCCAAGGTTCATCTCCAAGAGTGCACCAACAAGCCCTAACTACTGGCCCTTTTGGCAACACTTGTGAAGTAGATGTAGACTCATCTGAATCAGTTATGAGGGGGTTGCAGGACAGAGATGTCTACAACCAAAGGGAATATCAAGTGGATCTAACACAAGAACAACACAACATTCATATATCACTTATCAACTTAGATCTATTCTGCACATCTACTTATCAAATCTAAAACATTAATTCAATCATAGTATATCAATGACAGAGATAGAAGATCAATCACACACAACACAAAATATACGTGGTTCACCCCCTCTCTAGGGCTACGTCTACATAACTGTTCTATATTATATTTAAGTAAAGCATACAGTTCTTATCTGCGCTCTTAGCTAGAAGATATATTCTCTTCTCCTCTATTTCTCTCCCCTCCCTATGCACCCAGCTACAGGGTTGATCTTCACACCTAGCTGAAGATCTTATAATACCAGAAGGCTCTCACACTTAGGACTTCTCTCTCTCTCTTTCCCCACTATAGTCTCTCACAACAATCAGATCGATCACTAGAAACAATGATAACCTATCTTGATACCAACCAATGACAACCCGACCTAGGTCCTCTTGACCTCTATTCATACATTAAAATCACTCACCGACATCCTTAGGTCTAAGCCTAGGTGTCCAAAACCCTAGATACCAAAACCCTAGGTGTCTAAAACCCCAGGTCAACTTGACCCATATTTTCAGGGCTTTGCTAGCTTGATTTTCCTTCCTTCTTGCACGGTGCTCCAAATCATCCAATGGTGGATTTCTCTTCTTTCTGACTTGTCTACGATCCTTCTTTATTTCTTATTTTCCATTTTTGATATCCTCATCTAACGACTTTCATTCTCGGGCTTCCCTCCATCTTTTCTACTCTTTTGTTCACTTCGACCCAATAACAGTCACTGTGTCTTCCACACAGTTTGCATTCTCCTTTTTCTTCCTTGATATTCTCTTGCTTCCATACCGAAGGGCCAACAATTGTCTTGTGTATACCATGCAATCAAACAATTTATCTCATATAAATATCAGCAATGTTGAATGCCTTGTGAGTGAAATTTACTAGAATAAAATGGGCATCTTTGGTAATATTATCCACCACTACCTTGATAAAATCATGATGCTTGTTTGTTTTGGGAAGTTTGGTGATGAAATACATTGTTACAATTTCCCATTTCAACTCAGGAATTAGTAATGGCTGTAGCAAACCAGCTCGGTGTCCATTCTCAAGCTTGACCTTTTGACACTCCAAACATTTGGCAATAAAATCAACAACTTCTTTCTTCATTCCTGGCCAATAATATTGGCTCTTAAAAGGTGCAATAGTTCTATGATAACCTGGTTTCCCAACATAAGATACATTATCCATTTCTCTCAATATCATAGTTTTCAATTACTGGGAATTTTGTACATAAAGTACGCCCCTGTACATGAGAATTTTATCATTTTCTAGCTTGTAGTCTTCAATTTTCTGTTGCAAAATACCTTGCTGTAATTTTGTTATTATTTCCATGTATTGCAAATTTGATTTTCCAGCCTCTAAGATTCTATCTTTTAAATATGACTGGTACATGCTAATGTTTGTAGCATGCAACTCATGCACCCTTATTCTAAATGTATTAGCCACCTTGTTCTCTTTCCCTTTGATATGCTTTATATCAAAGTCATATTCATTGAGAAATTCTAACCACCTACTTTGCCTGACATTTAGAGTTGGATGTCCAAATAAATATTTCATACCATTATGGTTTGTCCTCAACTCAAACCTTTTCCCCATGAGGTAGTGCCTCCACATATTCAAGGCATGCACTATGGCTTCCAACTCCAAATCATGAGCCGCATAGTTCCTTTCATGCTCCTTAAACTTCCTTGATTCATAGCATACCACATACCCATTTTTACTAAGGAATCCACCAAGCCCTTCTTTACATGCATCAGTGCATACAATGAGGTATTCATTTGGATCAACAATCCTTAGTATTAGAGCACTTTCTCAATTTGGCATACAACCGATGCTCCCTTAATACCTGTAATACAATACTCAAGTGTTTTTCATGCTCTTCCTCTGATTTAGAGTATATAGAATTTCATTTAAAAATACAATGAAAAAATTATCTAAGTATTCTCTGAAAATACCATTCATTAAACACATGAAGACAACTGGTGCATTTTATAACCCAAATGGAGCCACTGTGAACTCATAATTCCCATACCTTGTTCTGAAAGAAATCTTGCCGATGTATTTTTATTTAATTCTTACTTGATGATAACCTGACCTGAAATCAATCTTGGAGAATATTTTTTCATCTTTCAACTAATCAAAGAGGTCATCGATCCTTGGTAAAGAATACTTTTCACAGTTACCTTGTTCAACTACCTGAAGTCAATGCAAAGTCTCAATGTTCCATCCTTTTTCTTCACAAATAATACTGGGGCACCCCAAGGTGACACACTTGGGAATATATATCCCTTATTCAGAATATCTTCAAGTTGCATTTGCAATTCCTTCAATTTTAGTGTACTCATCCAATAAGGGGTATTGGATATTGAGGTTTCTCCAGACATTAGATTGATGGGGAAATAAATATCTCTTTTAGGGGGTAAACCTGGTAGTTCTTTAAATACATATTCAAACTATTTTAGGATTGCATAATTTTCAATATTTGACACCTTCTCTTTAGGTGTCTCTTCCATATGTGCTGCAAATATTTGACACCATTTTTTGTAACTTTTCTTTAGCTGCAATGCTGAAATTTCTCTAACAATTACTGTAATGGGAATTCCCTGTACTTTCCTTGGGTTCCCTTCCTCATCCAAGCAAGTAAATGCCTTTTTATAACATTCTAGGATAACATGGTGTTGGTCAAACCAATCCATACCAATTAGACAATCATAGGAGCCTAAAGGCATGATGTTCAAATATTCCTTGGTGCTCAGTCCATTCATGTCTATTGGACATTCCTTAACCATTTCATTAATTTTCTTTTAGCTCTAGTAGCTAGTTGTACCAGCCAAGATTTTCCAATCTTGCTTCTCGGAAAATGCAATATTTACACCATATTAGGATCTATATAACTATGAATATCTCATGAATCAATTAAATACCAATTGTTTGGTTGTTGATCTTACCTTCCACTTCTATCATATGTGACTGAAAGTCAACTTGCTTCTTGTCCATCGCTGCATAGATCCTAGGTACATTTCTTCCCATGTCCTCCATTGTATCATGTTGTTGTACATTGTGAACAATCCTCACTTTTTCACCTTTGTGAGGACAATATCTATACATATGATCTCCCCCACAACCCCAACATTGAATAGCTGGTTGCCTTGGTCTTTGCCTCCCTGTCTCAATCATTCTGATTTCTCTAGAAGTTGGTTGTCCCTGAGGGTTATTTATCAAGAATGGTGTCTTAGTACCCTTTTTCCTCTGTTCCATATTGTTTTTCTTCATGTCTTACCAATATTTTTGGAAAGTTGTCCTTCCTTTATGTTGATCATAACATAATTCATCTCTCCTTATGGTCTCCTCCAATGTTTTGGGATCATCATATTGTATCTTGTCACTGATAAATGATGGCATCCCACTCAAATACCTTTGAATCTTAACAAGCTCTTCCTTGATGAAAGAAACATACTTTAGCAGTTCTAAAATCCTTCTTTCATATTCATCTATGGTCATACTCCCAAACTTGAGTTGTAAGAACTCAATTTTCTTGTCATAGTATCTCTTAGTCAAGTATTTATTTTGAAAATTTCTCTTGAATTCCCTCCAAATAACATTTTTCTCAACAATGTGTTTCACCTGCAAAAATTAGTCCCACTACATGGATGCCTTTCCCTTGAGATGATAGATCAAAATTATTGCTTATGCATGTGAAGAGTAATTATTCAATTGAAAATACTTCCTCATGCATAGAAGCCATGTCTCTGGATCTTCATCCTTCTTGTTCTCACCATCAAATGTATGAGGCTTGGTCTTGTTCATTTCTTCTTGTATCTCATCCACCTCGGACCTCCTCCTATGATTATTAATAGGGGGTGGAATTAAAATACTGTGTGCTCTCCTAGTGGAATGCCTTGGGGAGTGATGATGATATCTTCCAAAACTTCTTGCTCTTTTCCTCTCATCATGATACCTGGGACTTCCTGATTTTCTTGAGACATTCTCCTTATCCATCTTCTTTTCTATTATGCACAAGCTCTCCATTAAATTTATGTTGAAGTCCTCATGTTTTTCCTTAGATTTCATAAGACTCTCATTATCATATTTATAACTTTGGAAATATTTTTGCAAACTTTTAATGGTCTCTACAAAGTTCATGCTTTCTTCCTTTCCTTCTCCATGCCCATTTGAGTTTGTACCTTCATTACCCATATTGACATACATCCCTCTGATCTCATCTTCCTAGATGTAAGCCCCCTATGTATCTTCCATGATTCTTAACTCTGTTTTTATTATGTTCTGATCTAATTGTTGTTAACTCTGTAAAATGTGTAGCCAACATAACTTGTTAGGCAAATTAATTTAACAATTCATGAAATTTTGAACAATTATGGTTCAATAATGCATTAAAATTGTTTCTTCTGATTTCCTAAAAATTTGACTACCAAGATTAATTTTCTAGATCAACAGTTATATTCTACTATGCAAGACCTTTCCAACGCATGCTTCCATGCTCAATTTTGAGTCTCGAGCATAAAATTATGGTTATTTGAAAAAAATCCATTTTGTGAGGGAAATCCTTGTATAGGTGATCTTCTTTAGGAGTCAAATTGGCTCTCGGACCCATGTTGGATCCTCTCATAATGTACACATGCCATTTTTATTTCTTTATGAATGTCTAAAAAAACAAAAAACTCGCAGGTGCTTTTCTCTAAGCCCCTTTTTACCTTAGAATCAAATTTTGGGTGCTAGCCCCTTTACTTCGATGGAAAACTAATATGACCACGGGCTAGGACCAAGCGCTTAGCCACAAGGTGTTATTCAGATATCTACGAATCCGATGCTCTACAACTTCGGGCTTCAGAGGTTCTTACAACAACACACTCCAAATATCCTGAATGTTGAACTGGCGAACTCTTAGAGAGGTGCTATTCGTAGCTTCATTACTCTGGCACTCCAGAACTTCGGGCTTCGAAGGTATTTACAACAACACTCCAAGTCTACCAAATTCTGAAATGGTGAACTCCGAGAGAGGATCTATCTAGAGATTCATTAATTCGATGCTCCAAAACTTTGGGCTTCATAATTTTTAACCACACAACTTTCCAATTCCACCAAACACCGTAGTGGAAAACTCTCGAAGAGGTGCTATCTGGAGCTTCGGTACTTTAGGGCTCTGGAGCTCTAGGTTTCGAAGGTTTTAACCACAACACTATCCAATTCCCCCAAACGTCAAAGTGGTGAACTCCCATATTGTTTGGGGATCAATGGTCCACTCTTCCTCCCAAGATCTACAATTGAGAGGAACTTTGTGACTCCACGCTTTGGGAGTTTTGAGACTCCAATGCACACTACCTCCTGAATTTTCGAACATCGAACTCATTATGGGCATATATCTATGAATCTCACTCCTCCTACAGCTTCCGAACGAGATTAGCTCTAGGCTTAGGGTTTTGGGGCTTGTTGTTGCTAATCACCCCCAACTTCCCGAACTGTCGAATGACAAATTGGCGAAGAGAGGAGATCTATTGTCCACATGTCCCCGTCAACAAATGGCCAGGATTGACTCTGGGCTTTGAGACTTCGGGAATTTCCACACGAAAACAACTTTCACCCACAATCCTTTAGAGGGTCAAATACTTAATAATATGATGACAAATGTACCCGAAAACCAATGGTTAGGATTTACTTCAGGCTTTAGGGTTATTTGCTCCAAATCATCACCACGCCCCCGAATAGCCGAATCTTTGAAATTGTGAAGGGAAAAGATTAATAGCTGAGACTTACTGGTTGATCAATGGTGGGGATTAACTTTGATACTTTGGATCTTCGAGGCTTCGACCACTTTACAACGACTACTTCCAAAATATCCTAGATAGTTGAACATCGAAGGGCTACCAATCAATGACCCCCGCTTCACTATGAGATCTATGACTGAGATTTGTTTCAGGACTCTGGTCTTCAAGAATTTATCCTCCTAGCAACACAAGGAAGAAAATCTCCCGGAGTGCCGAGTCATCGAACCATGAGGTCTATAGCTCAGATTCCATGATGGGATCTACAACTAAGATCCTCTCCACTTATAGCTCGATAAAATTGATCAACGAACCTCATTCTCCCGCACTCAGATCCAACATCTAGGATCTTATCTCCTATGTTGTTCTCTTCTCCTCTCATCTAGGTTTGATCCAACAACCTATATCTAATCTTCCATCCCCAAATCAATGACTGTTGTGGTTTATAAATATTTCCAAGGCTTGACCTTTGATCTCTCCATTGCAAGGTCGACTCCTTGGCCTCTATTTTCTTTCTTGAATTGCTACACCTCCTGAGCTTTCAAACACAGTCAAAGTGTCCTCACAGCACCCTCCTGGCACCCTATAACTTGAAATTTGGCCACTTCAAAATCAATTTTCTATGAAATTTCGCTTCAATTTCAACTTGCTTGGCCCATTTAGGATCAGTGTTGAAAATGGAGCTCTGATACCATATTGTAGCATCCCCAACCACCTGTTGGGCTATGCCACATAAAAATTTTGAACTGTATACAAAATAAAATAAAAATACAATATTATGAAAATACATAGATTCATACAGAATAATAATAGAAATACACATGAAATGCACACAAGAAAAACCCATAAAATTAAATGCATAAATAATAATGTAGCATGTAATTTAACACACAAATGACACTTATCTTGGTAAAAATATCACCATCTATGTGTATACCTTCCACGTTCATCCTAACATTAGACCACACTTCTTGAAAACTCTCAGTAGTGGGTCACCCCCGAGATGGGACTAAACTCCACCCAGGTAAAGGGATTCCTAACCAAGTTGATGTATATCAGACAAACAAAAAAAATTCATCACAAATTCCAACTCAAACTAATAATCTACATTCCCCACATGCCTATCCCACCCGAGGAAATGTGCCACTTCTCTGCTCAATAGTCCCTCGACTACCCCATTTCCTTTACGGGGCTTCAACAATAGGATGGGCAGGAAGTCTCAGAGCCCTATAGCTGTAGTCTAGCACCTTTGGGAGATCAATTCCTAGCAATTCTCTCACCTAGAGGGAATTTCCCATGGGTCTGACAACCTGCCTCTTCAAAGTCCCACGGGCTTGACAACCCATTTCTTCAGTCCATCCCTTAAGCTAACCAGGTACAGGTACAAGTATAGGTATGGTATTGGTTCGAGTATAGTACAGGTACAATGATAGTAATAGAAAAATACGGAGGACAACTAAAATCTGTGAGTGAAGGAATGGAGGAAAATGATGGAATGATGGAAAATGCACCAAGTCCAAACTACATGTATGCATATTTCCTACTTGATACTTGTCATGTTGAGAGCTACTTTGGCCCACTTCTCCCCATCTTTAGAACTTAGGAAAAAATAATTATACATACCATATACTTTAAGGAATATTAATATAATAATCCTTTTTGGCTTAAGATACCTAGCTTAGCTCCTTATCCTTAACTTTTAGCCCCCTTTCCCTAACTAGTGGAGTTTAGTTCCCCATACTTTTTTTACATGGTTGATCTACATGCAGTGATGTGTTTTTTATTAATATTTGCATGTGAATACATTTACATTTACATCACACACACACACACACACACACACACACACACATATTCCTTTTTGTATCCTGACCCACTGGCTTAAGTACATTTGTATTTACATTTACAGTTGGGGTTCGACCTAGGGGTATTACACTATGTCGTTATATAAACTGTTCCCATGCATTGGATCACCTTCCATCGGGAATATTTGACCTTTTCTTGTCATTATTACCACTGATGGCTTCTTCTATTCCTATTTCCAGTGGAATTTCATTCAACCTTTGTACCACACATGACCAATTTTCCTTGGGATGCCCCTTCCTCTAGAGTTCACTATTGAGTAACAAACATCTCAATTTTTAGTTACTCCTCTCAAAAACATAATTCATAACACATAACCAGATCATATTGTTGAGAACACACTTATATTGAGAGGGGGGGTTGTGAATTAGTATAAAATAGTTGTTTTCTTTTCCAAAAATTCATCAACAATAAGAAAACAATCACACATGAGATCTATTAGCTGTAGAACATGGAACACAAGATTTTCATGGAAACCCTTTTGGGAAAAACATTCTCTGTATAATTCTTTGTAGGAACCAACCTATTGTTATAAATATTTGTAGGGACCAAACTAATGGAGACATAGATCTCAACCGGTATAATTCCTAGTAGGAACCACCATACTCTTACATATTTTCATAGACACCAATCTACTGGAGACACCAATCCCCACCGCTAATAACCAACTTAGCAATAAACACCAATATCTTTGTTTGAGTGGCACCGACCTACTCTTAAAAACATCTATAGACACCTATCTACCGGAGACACCAATCTCCACTGCTAAGCACCAACTTAGCAAGAGGCACCAATCTCTTTGCATGAGTTTCACCAACCTTCATCGAGTCTACTTGCTACTTCTACCTTCACCAGTTCCTCTCTCTAGTTTTTCCTTCACTAGGTATACTCACTTCTTATACCTTCACTAGGCCTGGTCACTACTTTTTTCTTTAGTAGGTTTGACAAAAATTTGAATTTTCAAATGGTAACTTTCCCAAAGCTTGTTGTTTTGGACCTTTCCTTAAGAATGAACTTGTACTTCATGCCACATATCTAATTTTGTAAATATTATTCTGAAATTTTTGTTTGAGGTACTTATGTATTTCTCCGTTATTATATGAAGTTTTCATAGTATGAAGAGTGCTAGAAAAGAAGTTATTGTGAAAATTCCAAACTCACCTATTTAAAATTGATCTCAGGAGAATTCAAGAACCCTAACTTCCACAAGAAATATCTCTTAAATTATAGTGAAACCGTATCTGAAATTTTCACCACATGTACAACAATATATATCCTTTGTCTCTACAAAAATGTAATGTTTGAAGAGTCCCAGAAAAGAAGTTATAGTGAAAATACCAAACTTAACTATTTAAAATTGATCATAGGAGAATTCAGAAATCATAATTCCCACAAGGAATATCTCTGAAAGTATAGTGAACCCCTATATGAAATTTTCACCACATGTAAACTAGTATATATCCTTCATATATATAAAATTTCAAGGTATGAAACATCCCATAAAACAAGTTATATTGAAACTTGCAAGATGACCTGGTTGAAACTAATTTCAAGAGAATTCAGGAACCCTAATGTCCATGAGGAATATCTTCGAAATTATAGTGAACCATAATAAAAACAATTTATCACATGTACACCAAGATATCTCCTTTGTCTCTTAAAAATTTCAAAGTATAAAACATCCCAAAACATTAGTTATCGCAAAAATTCCAAGTTGACGTGAAACTAATTTCACAACTCTTCCCTTTTGGAATGATATTCAATATTTGTTCATCCATTTTTCACACCCTCACTTTCTCTCAATAATTTCTCATTTTATACTTTTTCATAACCCTTCACGAATTGATATGTCCACAAATTAATTCATTTATTCATAATACCATGGGAAAATATCCCAAATAACATGGGAAAATACCCTAAACCTATGGATTTGAAACCACCATTTCATTTTCTAGTTTTTCACATGCACGCCTTTTTTAATATACTTGTAATTATGTATATATAAATCAATATTGGAAATTATGTGTGTATAATAATTCCATAAATCCTTCGACATCAATGATGATAATTCCAACAATACCCCCCTTTGTCATTAATGCCAATCTTGTAATGAAACACATATTCCATCAAGCATAGAAAAATTCTCTCCTTGTCTACAATTCTCCCCCTCTCTACAACTCTCCCAAGAATAGAAACAATTATCCCCATATCTTCAACTCTCCACCTTTGACATCAATGGAAAATGGATTCTCCCCTCGAACTTGTGCTTCTCCTTAAGCACTTAGTGTCTTGATGAGATGGATATTACTCCCAATTACATGTCCATTAATTTGTTTTTGTTGGAGAAATTTCTATTTTCGACACACTAGTTCAGTGGGAGTAACACTAGTTCATTGGGAGTTAACTGACTAGTTCTGTTTTTACCATCACTATTATGCATGCATACATTCCTAAGGAAAGCTAATTGATCATTCATTGTATTATATTGATCATGATCTATGTATCAATCATCATCTCATTGGAGTAGTGTGAATATATTTTCTCATTCTTCCATATTGAATCTATCTTCCTTTCTTGATAAGCTTTGTTTGTACTTTTTTTAGCTAGATCTCCTGTGCAGGTTTCCATGAAACACTGACATGGTATCAGAGTTATGCTACCTGGAGCAAGCCAGACAAGCCAAAGAATAAGGAAAATTGGATTTTCGGTGAGCTAAATCCGTGGTCGTAAATTTCAGTAGTTATTCCTCCCCAAATATTATGTTTTTGAGGAAACAGCTTAGGATGAGAGTAAATCGACCCATTTTGGAAGTGGGTTTTCAACCGTTTTCTGAGATTCTTCATCATTTGCTCAGAACATGA
The DNA here is from genome assembly GCA_009831015.1 of Picea engelmannii. NCBI lineage: Eukaryota > Viridiplantae > Streptophyta > Pinopsida > Pinales > Pinaceae > Picea > Picea engelmannii. Next base: position 47,286 of record ML840344.1, on the reverse strand, counting down.
GCCGCAAGATAGACTCTTGAAATTGATATGAATCTATGTCCGTACCTTTCCACATTCATTTCTCCCAAAATATTACGTTTTGGAGAAAACGACCCACACAGAAAGTAAATCGACCCATTTTGGAAGTGGGTTTTCAATTGTTTGGTGAGATTCCTCACCATTTGCTTAGAAATGGGAGAGATGGATATGACAACTACTATACATTCAAACTTGGTGGTAATCCTCACACCATACAATTATTTTGATTGGAAGCCCAAGGCAACATTCCAACTCAAAAGAAAAGGACTGTATAATTTAATGATGGCAACAGAAACAGAACCTACATCAACGATTGAGAAGATGAGATGGGTGAACCGTAAGGATGAGGCCACATGATTACTTCTTGAATTAATATCCACTGATTTATGGTTTCATGTTGCTGCATGCAAGACTCCAAATGAGATCTGGACCACCTTGGAAGGACTCTTTGGAAAGCAGGATGAGATGCGAGGTCATATTCTTGAGGTAGAGTTGAATACCTTAGACCCTAAAAGTTTTGATAATATACAAGATTTTTTTACTAAATTTAAACCTTTGCTATTAATCTTGGGTGAATGTGGTATTGATAAGTCTACACAAGAGAAACAACTTATTCTAACAATCTTAGCCAAGATAGGACTAGAATACACTATATATGTCTCCAATTTCCATTCTGACATATGTGTTTTTGGAACAAATTGGAAAATTCCTACGTTGTCTCAGTTCATTGAGTCTCTTACACAAGAGAAGACAGAACTCATACATATGGGCCTCATGAAAGATCCCAAAGCACATGCACTCACCATGCAGGATGGAAAAGGGTCATTCAAACAGAATAGGAAGGAGGGATATTCCAAATCCTTTAATGATTCTTCAGGTTTCAAAGACTCTTCAGATTCCAAGAAGAAGAAGAAGGGAAAGAAGTGCACTTACTACAATAAACTGAATCATGAAGAATCCACGTGCATGAAGAAACAGATGAATCTTATGGCACATGCACTTCAACAGAACAACCTTGGAAACTTCATTCCAGAGGGAGTCAAGAAGCAGAAGGAAGAAGATCTTGCTCCTAAGAAAGGTAATAATCATGCTCTTGTTGCAATTAATTCCTCATCTGATTCATGGATTATAGATTTCGGTGCAACCCATGATATGACGGTGAAAGAGGAAGTTTTCTCTTCCTTGAGTCCATGCTTAAGACCCCCTATTCTCACGGGGGATGATACTCCAGTAGAAACAGCTAGAGAAGGGAGAGTGGAACTCCATAATGGCAGTTTTGAAAATGTTTTACATGTTCCAAAGCTTTCTATGAATCTACTCTCAGTTTATCAGATCACTCAGAAAGGAAAAAAGGTTGAATTTACATTAGATTCAGTTTCAGTAATTGACATGCATGAAAAATCCATCATTGCAATTGGTGAGTTGGATCACAAGTCAAGGTTGTATAAATTCACTAAGTTTTCTAAGGATGACTCCTCTATTCTACTTACACATAAGGAGAGTACTTTGCATGCAACTCTAGTGTAACATGCATATACTCTTGTTCTTCCATTAGTTTCAGACATCAGAGATGATTCCATACACTCAGATTCTGTACATGGAAATAAGAAGGTAGTACATCCAGATAAGAAGCCAGGGCCAAAGCTTCATCAGATGTCCAAGAAGGCACATACCACACTTCAGGCAGCAGACAACCTTGCAGGGAATCCATTGAATTTGAGGAGGAATCGATCTCAGCATGAGGAGCCTTCTCATGTGTTTTCAACTTCAGAACCTATGATGCCCATGCATTTCTATATGGTTCAATCTACTGATCCATAGAACTACAATAGGGTTGTGGGAAATCCATTATGGAAAGTAGCCATGCAGAAGGAGTATGACTCACTCCTACAAAACTAGACTTGGAATCTGGTCCCACGTCCACCAGAAAGGAATATTTTCAAGTGCAGATGGGTCCACAGGATTAAGAAGTACAAGGCTCGACAGGTTTCCAAAGGACTTCATCAGATCCATAAATATTTCTACATCTTCACGAAGACTTTCAATGAACAAATGTTTCAGACTTTGCGGGATCGTCATGTAGTGAAGAACACAGTAGTCTAAAAACTGCTATTTTCTTCTTTTGATACATTATCTTTTGAGGGGGGGTTTTGTTCCCACATGGATTTCCCTCTTTCCCCACTTTTATTCAGTGTTCATTAGTTGCATTGTACATGAGTACCTACAATGGCCTAGTAGCCAGGACTCATTTTTACTCCATAGTGATGTTCAGGGGGGGTGTTGGAGAAATTTATATTTTCGACACACTAGTTTAGTGGGAGTAACACTAGTTCATTGGGAGTTAACTGGCCAGTTCTATTTTTAGACTTTCTATTTTTACCATCACTATTATGCATGCATGCATTCCTAAGGAAAGCTAACTGCTTGATTGCTTTTCTTAATTATAGAATGTTTTCCCTATATATGAGTTTATTCCACTCATTCATTGTATCATATTGATCATGATCTATGTATCAATCTTCATCTCATTGGAGTAATGTGAATATATTTTCTCATTCTTCCATATTGAATCTCCCTTCCTTTGTTGATAAGCTTTGTTTTAGATAGATCTCCTGTGCAGGTTTCCATGAAACACTAACAGTTTTAACTGCAAAAAATGCTCAAACATGGTAAAACAACACTTCTGAAGAAGTCTAAACACTGTCACCAACAACGCAACATAATCAATATCCATCAATCCAAACAATCTCTATATCCAACATAAGGAATAATACATCTCCAAAAAATAGTCGAACATGGTTCGTTCGGTCTCAACAAATCCAAGTCGATTCAACAAGAAAAAACCGAGTCAACAAGAATACATCAGTTGGGTTCACATATCAACAAATTCAAGTACTATTTATCGTTGAAATTCGATTTGATGGACAACTCAATTGAAACTGAACAATTAAATACCCAGTCGACTATCATGTCGTGTTGATCCTCATTCGACCACTTCCAAGGAAATCATCATTAAGTAAGGGGAATGCTACATGATTGTACAACTGACGATACATAATTATATGAATTAATTAACATATGGTCAAATGATTCCACGACCATCCATCAATACAACAACAATCTTTTTGGGTAGTCAACATTGGTCCATAATTCTATCTTTCACGTCTTTTCTACAAAGATCTGAAAACATGATTGATATTCCTTCACTTTTTATGGTGAGGATGATGATAGGGCACATATTTTGGTGTTGTTTGATTAGAGGAATTAGCCTCAAGGCAAGGTTCACTTACAATATTAGAACAACCCAACATATTAGCAACAATGTCKTCTATAACACCATGATCAAATTTTGGCATGTGAGGAACCRAAAACTCATTAATCTATTCAGCACAATCAACAATAGGTTTCTCTTCTGGAAAATCATTCTAAACTCCACCTGCAACAAATAAAACTTCCTTGGTTGTAGCAAGGCTAGGTGTAGGTACGAAGTAAACGACAACATCATTTCCAAGACCAGTCTTAATGAATGGATACCTTTTACAATTGATGATATCATCTAATATTTCAGTACTTTTTTCAAACTTCAAGCTTCTATTCAACTTAATAGTTGTTTTATGCAATTCCTTTCTTAAAGAAACAATTTCGGATTCTAGCTCTTCATAATTTTCTTCCTGTTTATTCAACTTGATTCTCACAACTTCTTCCATCCTTGATTCTTCTTCTAATTGAAACTTCAGGTTCATGATAGTATTTTTTGTTTCTTCAAGGATTTCTGACATTTTGACTTTTGAATCACAACCCTCTTCTTCATATTATTGTAGTTTCTCCTTTTGTTTCAAATTCTTTTTCCTAATCTTCTCTATTCTTCTTAAGGCACACATGAGTTCTTCTTCAAGATCCACTTCTCCATTTATTTCAACATTTTCCTCTTTTTCTCATTCCATCATTTCTATCCCTTTGTATTCACCAATATTTGTTTCTATTTCCAAAAAGATAATTTCTTCTCTATCACTATAGAAACCGCTTTCATTTCTTTCTTCAAACAAGACACTAACCCCTTTTGAGTAGAGATTATTCTTCTGCTTATAAGATTTCTTCTTATTTTCATGATTATCATATTTTTGTTTCTTTTAGTGTTGACGATGTTTGCTCCCTTTATTAATATATGGTATTATTCATCATTACTACTTTCATCCTTTGCATATGGACACTTAGCAACAAAATGTCCTACTTTTCCACAATTAAATCATTTAAAGGGAAACTTACCTTTGTACTTTCCATATCCCTTTTTGAGTTTTCTCGAAAAATGTTCTTCCTCTACGTTTGATTTACAACTGGAATGATCACTTGATTCATTTATCCATATGGATTTCAGTGTCCTCCCACCTATTCCAACTGGCTCATTTTGATAGTTTTCCAGTTTGGCAATTTTTCCAAGTTTTTGAGTCCATGACTTTTAGGGCCATTTTGAGGCCCTAAACAACATTTTTAGGGATAGCCACAATTAGTCTATAGAAATATTCAGACTTTGACAAAAACATGTTTATTCCTCGGATAGACGTTTCCAAGGGGCTATCGTTTGCCTAAAACAGATATCGTATGCAAAAGTTACGACCTTGTGAAGTTGATGTACTAACTTACCCCAATGGGGACCACATGAATTTTGGCGCTTCATCTCCTAGGGTTAGGTTTTTGGATGTCTAGGGATTTTGACATTACTATTTATTGTAAAAATGGATTCAGAGTCTCATTTTACTCATATTCATGTGAATGAGTGCAATTTTCGCATCTCTTCTCGGAGATAAGCCACCACCATTCTAGCAATCTTGTTTTCCGCTGCATTTTACAGTTTTAGCTTATTTCCTTATTGAACAGAAACCAATTTTACTGTATATCTGTTATTTTTTGTTAAGAATCTTTTAATAATAATATGTACTCATTTCTTTATGCTCATAAAATGTTTTTTCTTAATGCATGTCTCCAACAAGGTCAGGTGATCCAAAAAAGGATCTAGAGAAGACTAAGGACAACTCAGAAATCACAAAGCCAACTTAGGAAGCTCAGAATGGCCTCAGTAGATAAAGAAAGGAAAAACATTCAAAGTTCTCAAAACTCAATGAAAATGACATCATCGCGAAGAGCGTGTCACAATATTTCCAACGAT
>ML840344.1:0-36026 GCA_009831015.1 Picea engelmannii | reverse complement strand
GTCCAGATCATTCTTTCTTTAACGGCTACGATCAAATCATGAAATCGCATATCGCGATTTCGGTGTTTTCGTTGTGAATGAACACGGGACTCATGAAACTCCGATTCCCGATACGCCGATGAGCATAACTCCGACAACACCCAATCCTTTTCCACCTGTCTTTGCAGATGGACGATCCCTATTCCTCCGGGACTTCACCTCTGCACAGTAGAGATTAACCCCTGCGCTTAACCTCTGCGCAGCTTCTGAAGATCTGATGGTTATCGGCCTTTCGAGAATTTTGAATGGGATCCAACGGTCACCATCTTCCTTCTGCTCTGCAGACTCATATATCTCGAGCTTTTATGCACGCGTCTTCTTCCATGCTATTCCTCCTGAGCTTTACATTTGAATCTCTTATTCTGCCATCTTCATTGTTGCCATTAATGACAACAACCATCAACACGCATTCGTTGCTTGTTCAATATTTGCCAACATATGGAGTTAGAGTCTCATGGAAACATGTGTATTCCTTATATATACCTTTCCAATGGGCTATTGTGTGCCTAAAATGGAGATGTATGCAAAAGTTAGGACCTCGGAAAGTTGATGTACTAACTTACCCCAATGGGGCCCACATGACTTTTATCGCTTCATCTCCTAGGGTTATGTTTTTGGATGTCTAGGGTTTTTGACATTCTTGTTTATTGTAAAAAGGCCTTCATATCCTCATTGTACTCATCTTCTTGTGAATGAGCGCAACCATCACATATCTTCTCATAGATAAGCTGCCACCATTCTAGCAAGCTTGTTTTCCGCTACATTTTACAGTTTCAGCATATTTCCTTATTGAATAGAAACCAATTTTATTATATATATGTTATTTTTTGTTAAGAATATTTTAATAATAATCTATATTCATTTTTTTCTTCTCATAAAATACAGATCATTCATTCTCTTTGTTCTTTTTTTTCTTTGAAGATTTGAAGGTTGCTTCTCTCTTTGCTGAATTTTATTTATCTGTCCTCATTTCATACACCATGAGGATCCCATGCAATTCATCCATTGTTAATGAATCAAGATCCTTCATTTCTTGAATGGTAATTTTTTTTTCATCAAATCGTAAGGGGAGTGACCGTAACACCTTTTGTACAATCATTAGTTCTTCAACCTTTTCACCAAGTCCCTTGATGGTGTTGACAATTTCATCCACACAGAGAATATAGGCTACAATAGTTTCTTTGTCTTTCGTTTTCAAGTTCTCAAATTGTATTCAATGGGTTTGGATATTTTACTTCTTAACCTTGTCATCACCTTCATATATATTTTGAAGCTTGTTCCAAATTTATTTTATTGATCCACAATGCATCACCTTGAAAAACATGGATTCTTATAGACCGCACAAGATCGCATTCATGGATTTTTCATTATTTACACTAGCGTTGTTTCTATCCTTATCCATTGGTGGATATGTTGGAGCTTTATAACCAGTCACAACAAATTTAAAAATATCGAAAGCAAGAGCGATTAAAAAGGTTTGCATCCTTATGCTCCAGAAGGCATAGTTTGTTTCGTCAAACAACAAAGCTTTGTTTGTGGAGAAACCTTCTTGACTAGAGATTTGCGCTCTCGATATCTATGTTCCGGTGGTTAGTCTCTTTCCGAAGGAAATTTATCTAATACCAATTGTTGAGAACACACTTATACTGAGAGGGGGAGTGAATTGGTATAAGACATTTTTCTTCTTTTCCAAACATTTATTAACCATAAGAAAATAATCACATATGAGATCTATTAACCGCAGAACATGGAAAACAAGATTTACGTGGAAACCCTTTAAGGAGAAAACCAAAAAAAAACCATTTATAATTATTTATAGGTTCCAACCTATTGTTACAAATATTTGTAGACACCAATCCCCACCGGTACAAATCCTGGTAGGCATCAAACTACTCTTACAAATCTTTGTAGACACCAATCCCCACCACTAAGAACCAACTTAGCAAGAGACACCAATATCTTTGTTTGAGTGGAACTAACCTACTCTTACAAATCTTTGTAGAAACCAATATACTGAAGACACCAATCCCCACCTCTAAGTACCAACTTAGCAAGAGACATGAATCTCTTTATGTGAGTTACATCAACCTTCACTAAGTTTTCTTGGTACTTATGCCTTCACTAGGTCTACTTGTTGCCTCTAACTTTACCAGTTCTATTCATTGATTTTTCCTTCATCAGTTCTGCTCACTACTTCTTCTTTTACTAGGTATGACCACAATTTGAATTTCCAAATGGTAAGTTTCCCAAAGCTTGTTGTTTTGGACATATTCCCAAGAATGAACTTGTACAACATGCCATGTATCCACTTTTTCAAATATGATTATGAAATTTTTATCTGAGGTACTTTCATATGTCTCCTATGTTCTTTGAAATTTTCACAGTCTGAAGAGTCCCAAAAAATAATTTATAGTGAAAATGTCAAATTGACTCGTTTGAAACTGATCTCAAGAGCATTCAAGAACCCTAACTTCCAGAGGGAATATCTCCGAAAATATAGTGAACTAGGATATCAATTTTTTACCACATGTACACCAATATATTACTTCCATCTCTGAAAACTTTCAAGGTATAAGACATCCCAGAAAATAAGTTATAGTGAAAGTGCCAAGCTAACCTGTTTGAAACTGGTTTCTGAAGCATTCAAGAACCCTAATTTCCATAGGTCATATCTCCGAAAGTATAGAGAACTAGCATCACAATGTTCTACCACGTGAACAAAAATATATATCCTCTATTTCTTAAAAATGTTAAGGTCTGAAACGTCCTAGAACATAAGTTATTATGAAAATTCCAAGATGACCTAAAACAGATATCACAACTCTTCCCTTTCAGAATGATATTCAGTCTTTGCTCATCCATTTTTCACACCCTCACTTTCTCTCAATACTTTCTCTTTTTATGATTTTTCATAACTCTTCATGAATGTACATTTCCATTAATTAAATAATTAATTCCCAATACCATGGGAAAATACCCCAAACCCATGGCTTTGAAACCATGATTTCACTTTTTACTTTTTCACATGCACCCCTTTTTTAATAGACTTATATATATATATATATATATATATATATATTGAATTTTTTTTGTTTATTGTAATGTTGTAAATCCTTTGACATCAATGACAATAATTCCAACACATATAAACATAAATCATAACTAAGGATTTATAATCAATTCAAAATCTAGGGCTTAGATGGGGAATAATTCTTCCCATCTGACCCCTATCTTGTTGCATAACCTACAAGAAACACAATTATTATTTTGAAAACAATTTAACTAAATCAAACTTTTTACCTTTCCACATAATTGGTCTTCTCTATCCAAACCCTATTATCATTCATTAGGTCTATGATGACTTTACTAGTACTTGCAATCCCCATTTGCAATGAGACCATTCCTATGTCCTTTATGGTGTTTTTTGAGGCTACATCCAACATTTTCCTTAGGTTTGGTCAATAAATGTCACATAAAATATACATTATTTTATGGATCACATTTAGTTAGTGGGGTGAAGTGTCTTTATTGCAAATCGACATGGAAAATTTGTCCCTCTACTCCATGAAAACATATCACAAAATTGATTATCTTAATAAGTTAATCTCCAAAAAATTATTGTTCTTATGTGTCCTTTCACACATTAAATTTAGAATTGTTTCAGTTATAATGAAACAAAGATTATTAATCATACTACAATAATAAACTTCTTCATTCAATAATAATCTCATTTTCTAAATTATTTGTTTATTGTTTTCAAAGAAGATTTATATAATATCAACAATAATGAATGCCATCCATACAAAGTTAGTTATCTAGTCATCATATAAACAATTATATTCATAAATAAACATTCATATTCAATTAATCTAAATTGCATTTTCTAACTTTGTACACTTTTTAAAACTGATTATAAGAAAATACATTTTCTTCCATTGGGGTCAACCATTCCAAAGGAAGAGTTTTTATACCATAATATGAGTGGAGGTTTCCTACCAAGTGGTAATTTGAATAGCAGGTACTCATATCTAGTCCTCCCTTATTGGAACACTCTTCATCCAAGTAATGTTATCCCAATTCAAATAATAAAATTCACCATAAAAGAACATGGAAAATTTTGATAGTTGCATAGATTGAGTAGAAAAAATAAAATAAAAAAATGATGAACACCATTGTTTTGTCACTGTCAGAAGGTGGGCCATCTCCCTATATTGAATATTTTTGTTGTTAAATATAACTGAATATGGTAATACATGTTCATGCAAGTGCATTGTAATACACCTAACCCCCTAAACCTTACCTAGGCTGGTGGGATGTTGAATTTCCTCTTCTTCTAATGATATCCTATCAGATTCACCAGTTGTTTAAGTGGGGACTTCTCTTATAATAATTTACACCAATTTAACTCTTATTAGTTCTCAGAGAGGTTTCTCCACTTATCTTACTGAAGTACCTAGGCCCCTAAACACTCACAATCGAACAACCTAATTTGCTTATGGCCCTCATATCAGCAATCTGTGGGTATTTGGAGTCATTCACGTCAGAATTCCCAACCATCTAGGTTAATCTCACCTCTGATGATGAAATCTTGATAGATCATCCTCCGATATCTAATGGTTTTCAAAACCATGGTTTCAATGACTATGATTACGTCAGAGTCCCCATACATTCGACAGTTACTCTTTTCTTTATCACCCATATCACATGCTAATAAATGGGATCCACAAAATCTATGGCTGAGATTAAATCTCGCCCATATACCGATCAACGTTCCTTCTTCATTCTCAGAGTCCCACCCTCTCAGGTCTTCTCCACTACGACTCCACGAACTACTCTGAGTAGCTCACTCTGAACACACACTCTAAAATGGATTGAATGGTCCTCATTCATCTGATCCTATGATCACTATGATATTTAGGGTTAAGACATATTTCCTATCAAGGTTTTCACATCCTTCTTCTAAGATAAATTCTTGCAATATCCAACAACTAGGATCTCACATAACACCTTGTTTTGGATCTATAGTCTGCAAATTTCCTTTCATAAAACTACTATGTCGGTCCTCCTTCTGGACCTATGACAACCCTTCCTCCAAAGATCTCATCAGTAGATCCAACAGTCTAGAATTCTCTCGAGCCACTCTTTAATAGATCGACGGTCCTTGTCAATTTACCAATGGTAGCATCATCTAACCAACGGTCTGAATTTACTCACTCTATTGAATCAACGGTTACAAACCTTCCCAACCTAAAGTGTTTGTTTCCTCCAAAGTAGCAGTATAATTTCAGACTTAAACCTTTCAAGTTTTCTCCTCTAGCCTTTTCTAAAGTTCTACCAACTACTAAGAGATTTGGAAAGTTCAATTTTAATCTAGCTAAGGTGTTTCATCTAGGACTCAATTGAAGTTTTGCATGTCCTGCAAGATTTCCACCTAATGCTCAAATTTTCAAGGATACTGACCATTCCAAATTAAATCAACTTCATGAGTTAACCTATTTATGCAGTAAAGGAAAACAAGCACATCCATTTTCATACAGGAGTTCAATTCATCATTTACAAGCATTCATATTTTCCCATTAAACCAGAAACCACACTTTCACATCATTATCATACACTAAATAATCAAGTTAGATACTTATATGTTTAGAGAAAATATCAACAACCAACTAACTGAGAGAGGAAGCCTTTCATCCCAACCTTAATCCATACTAGAAAGTGCCTTCCTATATTATGCCACGCATGTTACAAGCCATGATATCACAGGGGAATGATTCAATTGGTATTTAAATTCAGATGATCGAGGAAGGTTACTCTCCTTCCTCATCTAACAATAACATAAGTTTCCCCCTTCCCACTAAGCTCAGGGATTACATGGGTTTATCAGGTAGTTTATCAACTGTATTTCCTTTACACAAGGGAGTCTCTTCTCTGCTAGAGAATCCCTCAGAAACATCCCCTTACCATTTTTGGTTTCTATCTAGTAAGTACCAATTCACATCCCTTTATCACCCTAGTCTGGATATGGGTCTCTTATGTTTCATGATGATCATCAACACTTTAGATGATGTTCCTATTTTCTTCCACAAGATCTCTCCATTCACTTATATTTCTCATATCTGTGCAACTGAACCCCTCAGGTCATCGCATTCTCTTTCTATGATCCTCTAGCTCACCAAATCTCCTCCGATCCTTTCGCTTCTACTAATTCTTCCTCTTTTTCTATGTATGTTATCTCTTTCTGAGTGTCTCTTGTTCCTCTTCTTTCTCTCTTTCTTTGTGTGAGTCTCTCTTGCGTGTGAAACACATTTTTATTTTTCATTCTTGGTGATTTTTCCTCTGCCAATACTTGGGACTCTCATTGCTTCTGTCAGAAGCGATCTCCAGTCAGGGATCGAAATTTTGATGGGGAAATCCAAGGGGTGTACTTATATCAAGTTTTTCAGTTGACCCTTTCATCTTTAAGAAATCATATCTATCAATAGTATTAACTTATTCAACCTCCAATCTTGTCTTCCATAACTGGTCACATGGTTCCATGCAGGTTCAAGTACACAAGAAGGTGTTTATTTATGTTTTGCAATGTAAGTTAGCCTGCTAATAAATCTTCATATTTTCTTCACTAAGACATCTCATCTCCACCTCACCAATCCACTTCATCGGTCCACTTCATCATTTCCACATGTGATATCATGGGCAATAATTTCAAGTATTTTCCCTGTTAGTCATATTATTTGTGTTTTCATTAATCAAAACATAATTCCATTCTTCATAACCACATCATATGAATTTTTAAGGATGATTATAGTTATGGGTGAAGAAGTGTGTTACATTCCCCTCCCCTTTTGAGAAACACCATCCTTGGTGTTTAAAACACCATGTATATACAATTATACAGAAAACAAAAATGTTTATCCCATTCATGGAATCCTCTAGTTCCCATGTAGCCTTATCTACTCCAAAGTTCTTCCATTTCACCTTGAACTGCACAATGGCTCAGTTCTGGAGCATTATTTATCTCCTATCCAGGATGTGTTGAGGTTCAAGTTGGAATTCCCCCTCTGGTTCCTTCTATATCATAGTCTAATCAATAACATGATAAGGATCATGAACATATTTATTCACTAAAGACATAGGGAATATATTATGATCTCTAACAGTGGGTGGTGATGAAACTATGTATGCTATTGGCTCCTCTCACTCCAAGACTTTGAATGTTCCACAATAGCGAGGTGCCAACTTATCACACATTCCCATTCTAAGGTAACTTCTCTTGGGATTCAACTAGATATATACATGATCTCCCACCTTGAACTCTTTGTGAGTCCTCTTGATGTCTACATAGATCTTTTGTCTATCCTGAGCTATATTCAGATTCTTCCTTTTCGTAATCATTGCATGTTCCATTTCCTTTAATAATTTGGTTCCAAGTGTGATCCTATCCACTTGATTTTCCCAATTGTTTGTAATTTTACACTTCCTTCCATATAGAACCTCAAATGGGTTCATCTTCAATGATTCATGAAAACCATTGTTATAGGTGAATTCTATGAGGTGTAGATATTCTTCCCACTGATTGGGCTGATGCATACATGCATACTCAAAGTTTCCTCTAGTAATTTTCTCACTATTTCAGTATGACCATCTATTTGAGAATGGTAGGACATGCCAAATGTTAATTGTGTTCCCAAGCCTACAAACAAGTTTTTCCAAAAACTAGAGGTGAACTTAGCATCTCTATCTGAGATTATGGTATTGGGAAGACCATGCAATCTAAAATTTTCTCTTATAAAAAAATTAGCAACATATATGGACTTAAAACTAGACTTAATAAGGAAAAAATGAGTTTCTTTGCTCAACATATCCACCACAACCATGATCACATCATGTTTCTTGATTGTCTTTGGAAAATCGGTAATAAAATCCATGGAAATTTTCTACCACTTCCATTATGTAATTTGTAAAGGCTGCAACAAACCTACACGATGATTTCCCTCAACCTTCACCTATTGACACTCTAAACACTTAGCAATGTACTTGACAATGTCCTGCTTCATTCTAGGACAATAATACAATTTTCTTACCAATGTTACCATTTTTTATAACCAAGGTGACCTACATAATGTATTCTATGGAACTCATCCAGAACTAGATGTCTCAACTCTATTGAATTAGGAACATACAACCTATTATTATTCAATAACAATTCATCAGTTGAGATCTGATATCCCTCATATTTATTTTATTTGGGTTCTTGTTGTAACCCTTCTTTCACCTCATTGAAGAACTCATCTCATTGAAAGAGGGTTTTAATCCTCTACTTAATGTCATAATCTCCTACACTTTGTTTTACTAAGTGTACATCCTATACACGCTGGTTGAGTGCATCTACCACTTTGTTCTATTTTCCTTTAATATGTTTTATTTCAAAATAAAACTTGTTAATAAACACTATCTTATTGACCTGTCTGGCATTCAACCTTGGCTGGTCGAACAAAAAATTTAGTCCACAGTGGTATGTCATCAAGAAAAACCTTCTTCCAAGAAAGTAATGTCTCCACATTTTCAATTCATGCACAATTTATTCAGGATCTATATCGTGAATGACATAATTATTCTTATTCTCATTTATCTTTCATGATTCATAAAAAATCAATTTCCCTTGTTGCATAAGAACCCTACCTAGTCCTCCTTTGCAGGCATCATTGAAAATCGAGAAAAAAAATTCAGGGTCTATAATCTTCAGAACAAGGGAATTAGTGAAAAGATGTTTCAACTACTAGAAGCTAGCCTCACACTCTAATGACCATATGAATTTCTTCCCCTTTATTTGTAATGAAGTAATTGGATTACCCATATTGTAAACTCCCCCTATGAACCTCCTATAATACCCATCCAATCCCATGAAATATCTTACCTATGATACGTTCCAGGGGGCAGGCCAATCCATGATTGCCTTGATATTTTCAAGATCTATTGCCACTCCTTTTGTTGATATTATGTGGACTAAACATTGGATTTCCTTTTGAAAGAAATCACACTTTATAAACTTAGCATACAAAAGATTCTCTCGCAATTCATGTAACACCATCCTGAGATGTTCTTTATGAACTTCCTTTGTCTTGGAATAAACCAAAATATTGTCTACAAACACTAGAACAAACTTGTCTAGATATTTGTTGATCACACTATTCATTAAAAACAAAAACGCGGTTGGAGAATTTGTAAGTCCAAATGGAATGAATGCAAACTCATAGTGTCCATACCTCATTCTAAAAGAGGTCTTGTGTATGTCCTCATCCTTGATCCTGACTTTGTGGTATCGATACCTTAAGTCAATCTTTGAAAATATTTCAACTCCTCTGAATTGATCATACACATCATCAATTCTGGGTAAAGGATACTTGGTTTTTATGGTCATTTTGTTTAGCTATCTATAATCAATACACAGTCTCAATGTTCCATACTTATTATTTATAGACAAGGTTGGTGCTCCCCATAGGGATACACTTAGTCTGATGTAACCTTTATCCGACATTTCCTTCAGTTTCATTTTCATCTCTACCAACTCTAGTGAGCTCATTTTGTAAGGTAATTTTGATGTCGGCACTGCTCAAGGTACAATATATATTGAAAAATCAATGTCTCTCTTTATAGGTAGTCTAGGTACTTCTGGGAATACATCCTTAAATTCCTACAACACAGGGTGATCTTCATCCTTCAACTCCTTTCGTTCTGTTGATTTAAGTACTTGTATAGCATACAAAGGGCACCCTTTATGACTTAATTTTTTAAGATACAACATCGATATTTGTCTTATTGAAACCAACTTCTGAATTCCTTGCAAAACTCTTGCATTTCCTACTTCAACTTTGCATTCCAAAATTTTCTCATAACCATTCAACTTTGCCTTGTGGGAAGCTATCCAATCCATACCTAACAACACATCATATCATACTGGGGGTAGGATATTCAAGGAATCTTATGTACTCGTTCCACTTATCTCAAATGGAAAAGCTTCTATCACCTTGGCCAATTTTCTCTTAGTACTTGTGGCTAATTGTACTAACCATGATTTCGCATGTTTCTTCCTCTGTAAGGAACACGATTCAAAAAATTGAGGTGAGACATAATTAATATTAGATCCAAGTTCAATTAAAATAGAAACAAGTTTCTTTCCAATGATACCTTCCATCTCCACTACTAAAGCTTGGTGGTTTTCTTGTCGATTATCCATAGATGCATATATCCTTGGCACACTTATGGCCAAATCATTGACTATAGTTTCTTCCTGCACATGATAAAATTTCTTTCCATCGTCATGTCTATGAGGAAAATCCCTCAATAGGTGTGGTTCTCCACATCCCCAACATTGGAAAGGTCCTTTCTTAGGTTCCTATGTTCTTTATCTTTCCTATTTTGCTGGACTATTTCCACTCTGTCATCGAATATTCCGTTGATGCACACTTCTAATTGGGTGACCAAACTGTGCATCCTTATTTTTATTCTTGTATGGAAATGACCTGAATCCATTTTTCTGGAATTGACTCTTGTCCTTCCTCTTCTAGTCTTCATAAGGCTCTTGTTTTTGCTTAGACTAGTCATAACAACACTTGGATTTCCTTATGGTGTCCTCCAATGTCTTTGGCTTATCAAATTTAATTCTATCCTGGTAGGACTGTGGCAATCCATTAAGAAAACATTGCACTCTTACTTTCACATCCTTGAGGTAAGGAACATACCTCAACATCTCCATGAATCTTTTGGCATAGGAATCCATAGTAAGTTGACGCAACTTATGCTCATGGAATGCCTTGATTTTTTCATCATAATACTTCTACGATAGGTATGCATTCCTAAAGTAATTCTCAAAATTATTCTAGGTCAGTTTTATCTCCTTCAATCCTTTGATTTCCTTGAGTTCTTCCCACCAAATGGAGGCTCCTCCATTTAGATTGAAAATGATAACTCTTGTCTTGGTATTTTTGGAATAATTGTGTACCCACAAATAATTCTTTAGTCCAAATATCCATGCTTTGTCTTCTTCTCCTTTGTTAATTTCTCCATCAAAGGTAGGTGGTTTATCCTTCTTGAAATCTTTAGTCGTAGAATTTTGTGAGTGTCTCTTATTTCTGTTTGGAACACTTGTTCCAGTGTCATTGTTGGACAACCCTTATGAAGAAATATTCCTACTAGATGACCCTATGGAAATACTTCCACTAGATTTTCTCTTCTTAACATTTGATGTCTTTTCTTGGAATAACTCTTTCCCACATCGTTGTGATCCAATCCATGCTTCTGGGCACCTGAAGGGGTATTCAACCTCTCTAATTGTTGCAACTCTAAATTACTAGGGCCTTGCTGCAAATGCTTCTGAATTTCAGACAAGATTTGCAGTAGCACTGCAATCAACTCTTCATATTCATTGTGAGCTCTCATTAGCCTCTCATTATATTCCTTCAATATTCTAACAATGGCCATCAAATATGGAGGGGTTTCTCTCTCCCACCGGCCATCAAATTCCTCATATTTGAAGTGTGATGTGTCTTCCATATTGCATTGCACCATTCATTTCCATTGACCTTCCTATTCAATACTTCTCATGTGCTGAAACAATGAAATATTTGTATCCCTTACATTTATCGACATCACAAAATGCATTCTTGGCATAGTAAAAATATTTCTTATATAATTTTAAGCGACCTTTGTGACCCATTCAAGCATAGAGTTTGAACTCGACTCAGATACCACTATGTAATGCACCCGACCTCCTAAACCTTACTTGGGATGGTGGGATGTTGAATTTCCTATTATTCTCTTTACATGCTTTCGAATTCATCAGTTTTTTAAGTGAGGACTTCTCTTATCACAATTTAAACCAAGTTAACTCTTATTAATTCTTAGAGAGGTTTCTCCACTTAGCTTATTGAAGTACTGAGGTGCCTAAAAATCCTCAATCAGACATTCTGATTTTCTTATCGCCCTCATATCATAAATCTATGGGTATTTGAATTCATTCCCGTTGGAATGCCCAACCATATACGTTAATCTCCCCTCTGACAAAAATATCAACAAGTTACCAACTTAACGAGAAATATCCAGAGTTCTCATTTTTTTAAAGGTCACATTTTTACCCTTGTTTCAAAAAGTGGTGCTACCGGTAGCCCCCTCTTTTTTGGAGATGGTTAAAATTGTGACTTGTTTGAAACCATGCCCTTGACATTACGAACATAACCCTGACATAACCATGAAATTGACCCTCAAATTGAAAATTTATGCTACTAGTAGCACCACTTTTTTTTTGAGTTAGTTCTATGACCTAATTGAAATTGTGGCATTGACCACTTACACCACTTTTTTCTTTTTGAGTTAAAAATATGACCTAATTGAAATTGTGGCCTTGACCATTGACACCACTTTTTTTTAAATTTAACACTATGACCTAATGGAGACTGTGGCCTTGACCACTAGCACCACTTTTGTTTTAGTTAAAACTATGACCTAATTGAAACTGTGGCCTTGACCACTGGCACTACTCTTTTTTTTCGAGTTAAAACTATGACCTAATTGACACTATGGCATTGACCACTAGCACCACCTTTTTATTTTGAGCTAAAATTATGACTTAATTTAAACCATGACGTTGACCACTAGAACCATCGTAAATAAAACATTGAATATTAACTACTAAATATAAAAGTCTGATAATTTATTTATCAATTAATTCTTTTTTTTTTTAATAATTTACATTTTTTTTAAGGTAAAAAAGAGAGTGGATCCTATTATATTATATCATAAAAAAAAAGAAACATTTGTCCTTAGGCTACCAACTATTCTGCCAAAATAGCAGAAATCGGAACAATTGGCAGCCTTGGATAACCATGTCCAAAAGAGGCAGACCACCATCTGCCTTGCCCGAAGGAAACCAGGACAGGTGGTGACCTCTAGTCTGAGAATTGTCCATGACAACTAAAACTTAAAATAAACTAAACATAAAATAGTTTGAACTGACTGAACTCTTAACTAGAGCCTGAGCATCTAACCATAACCAGAAGGAAATTCCATCCAAGTAATTACCCATTAAGGTATTCATTATCGAGGTCTTCATTGTGCAGTTCTTTTCGAGATGGTAGGGCATAGAGTCTCGCACACGTCGGACATATTTTCTTTGCTAGCGTGTTAGAGAAAGCCTTGTAAAGCATGTCTATGCGTTGGCTCATGAGTGTGCCACGGTAGACCTGGTCTGCCATCTGGTGCCTCAAATCGAACACCAAGTTTAGTTGTTCTAGGTGGAAGAAGGGTGGAGGGACACGCCATTGGTCCGGTGCTATCATAATAGGAGGTGGTGCAAGGACCTTGCCACCCTACTTCGACATGCCACTCCCACTGCCTCACTTGTTGCAACCCCCGTTCCCTCCTTAGCTTTGTCCTGGTGGTCTGTTCCCACGCTCTGCTCCTCTACCACGTCCTCTACTCCCGTCCCTATGCTCTCGGGGTCACCTTCATGCTCTGAGGCTTTGGAGGGAGCATAACCCGCCAAGATTGTGTCATCCCGAGAATCCATTTGGAGGCACTCTTCTGGGAGCTCCTCCTCAACGTAGCAGATAGGGAATTCCTCCATTTGCAAGTCCATGGTGCCTCTACTATGGTGAGCCTTTGTAATTGCCTGAGTTTCTTCCTCAGGGAAGCTGGTTGGAGGCTGTCAATTCTCTGGCACCGTGAAGAGCATAGACTTTGGAGGGAGCTATATGGGCTCCTCTGGGATGAACTCCTCCACAAACGTTGTTGGAGGTGACGAGGCCATCCTTTCATTGCCATATCTGCAAGCAATTTGATTTCTCTGAGTGCAGGCAATTGAGAGCACCCTCTCGAGCCTTTGTAGTCATTTCTGTCTTGTAGCCAGGCTGTACCAGGTGGGGCCCCGACACGACTTTCCTCACTCCCAGGGCATTGAGAGGATGATGCTAATGACAAAGTTGCAGAAGGTGTTGCAATGACCGCTCCCAAGATCAAGGCTTCTACCGTGGTGTGGACTGAAAATGAAATGAGGAAATCTGATGCAGAGCTGGATGATAACCAAGAGGTGCGATGGGACAACTGTTATTATCGCCTCCCTAGCATTGAATTCCTTGGCCGCCAGGCTGTTTTTGCGAGGGAGAAGTCCCATGGCTCTTGGTTGGAAGTTATGGTTGGCTCCCATTCTTAATGAAAGAGGGGATGGGAGCCAACCATCCTTATTTATGGCCTGGTCATGCCTGGTTGGACGTGGCACTTGAGTGTTGTGTGTCACCCCATCCAGCGTTTTAATAATTTACATTAAGAAAATAATTAAATTGGAAAAAAAAATACCCCTATACAAATTATTTAATTCAAGGAGAAAAACATTTTTTTCTTCTGGAAATAAACAAAAAACAAACAATTACTATTAAAAACTAATGCAAAATGTGATTTTTTAATAAAAAAAATTAAAAATGAACCAAAGAAAAAACTAAAATCTAAATTTTTCGGTGATAAATAATTAAAATTAACACTTAAAACACAAAATTTAAAGAAAAAAATTTGAAACAAAAATACCATGAAAAGAAATAATAATAATAATAATAATCTATAATAAATATAAAATTACATTTAAAAAAAAACTATAAAATTATATTTAAAAAAAAAAAACTAAAATACAATTTAAAACAAAAAAATAAGAATATCATATAAAAACATTTGGAAAAATTAAAATTGAAATAAATTTAAAAAAAATGAATTTTAAAATCAATATAACTTTTAAACATTAAAAAAAAAAACAAATTTTAAAATTTAAAATTTAATTTTGATTTTAAATATTTTGAATTTAATATTAATTAAAAATAATAATAATTCTAGGGTTGTGTGGGTGTAGGGGAGCGATGCCCAACATCACCCCAACCCTTGTGGGCCAAGGCGTGGGCTCCATGGGACTAGGCCTTGGTCCACGGGGGCTAGGGCGATGTCGAGCGTCGATCGCCCGGGAAACCACGCAACCCAAACAACCAACTTCGCCCTAGCCCCCGCAGGTCAATTCCTGGTCCCAGGGAGGCCAAGTCTTGGCCCACGGGGCTTGGGGCGATGCCGATCATTTCCCCCCGGCACCCACGCGACCCTAGAATTATTATTATTATTTTTTAAATTAATATTAAATTTAAAAGTTTTAAAATTAAAATTAAATTTTAATTTTTAATTTTTTCGTTTTAAATTTTGGCTATAGGTTTAAAATTTATATTAATTTAGATTGATTTAAATTTTTTTTAAATTATTTTTTTTTAAATTTATTTAAATTTTAGTTTTTTTACATGATGATGATGATTAACGTCCACTAAGACTGAATTGGTCTAACGTCCACTATTTATTTGAAATTATTATTATTTTTTTAATTTGTTTTTGTTTGCTAGTTTGTCTGTGACSTGCGGGACTAGCCTGTGTCTGACAAACCATGACTCAGGGGCATCTAAGCCGTCAAAATCACCCGGGGATCGCACTCGGCTTGAGCCACACCAACCCTTAGCATGGCTGGATATTTTGTCCCTGCAGGTTTCAAACCGGTGACTTAACATCACAAAGTGCCTTAATAGCACACTCCATCACCAACTGTCCTACACCCTGGGGACTACTTTTTTTAATTTTATTAAATATAATTTTATAGTTTTTTTTTTAATGTAATTTATTTATTTATTTTAGATTTATTTTTATTTTAAAATTTTTTCTTTTCAAGGTATTTTTTTTCAATTTTTTTGCTTTAAATGTTGTGGTTTAAGTGTTAATTTTAATTATTTTTCCTCGAAAATTTTAGATTTCACTTTTTTTAGGTTATTTTTTAAACTTTTTTATTAAAAAATCACAGTTTGCATTAGTTTTCAATAGAAAATGTTTTTTTTTTCTTTATTTCCAAAAGAAAATTCATTTTGTTCATTATATTACGTAATTTGTTAAGGAGTATTTTGCTTTCCCAATTTAATTATTTTCTTAATGTAAATTATTATAAAAAAAATCATTTGAAAAAAAAGTATCACACTTTTATATTTAATAATCAATTTTCAATGTTTTATTTATGGTGGTGCTAATGGTCAAGGCCACAGTTTCAATAAAGTCATAGTTTTAACTAAAAAAAGAGGTGGTGTCAGTGGTCAAGGTCAAAGTGTCAATTAGGTTATAGTTTTAACTCGGAAAAAAAAGTAGTCTCAGTGGTCAAGTCCATAGTTTCAATTAGGTCATAGTTTTAATTCAAAAAAATAGAGGTGTCAGTGGTCAAAGACACAATGTCCATTAGGTCATAGTTTTAACTTTTAAAAAAACGTGGTGCCAGTTGTCAAGGCCACAGTTTCAATTAGGTCATAGTTTTAACTCTAAAAAAGAGTGGTTTCAATGGTTCTGTCAGAGTTTCATTCGTAATGTCAAGGATGTGGTTTCAAACAAGTCACAATTTTAACCACCTCTAAAAAAGAGTGCTACCAGTAGCACCACGTTTTTATTTAGGAGTTGATTTTTGCGTTTTTTACCCAAAAATATGATATTTGTGGGCTAGAGTTCTCATTTTGAGGTCACAGTTCTCGTTAAGTTGGTAACGTTTTTTTTCCCAACAGATCATCCTCTTATATCTAATGGTATTTGGAACCAAGGTTTCAATAGCTACGAGTTAAGTCGGAGTCTCCATCCATTTGATGGTTACTCTTTGTTTGATCAACTATCTCACATGCTAACAAATGAGACCCACACAATCTACGGTTGAGAATAAATATCACAAAGATATTGATCAATGGTCTTTCTTCATTATTAGAGTCCCACCCTCTTGGGGCATCTCTACCATGGTTCTATGAACTACTCCAAGTAGCTCACTCCAACCACACAATTTTTGACGAATCAAATGGTCGTCATTCATCTGATCCTACGATCACTATGATATTTGGGGTTAAGACATATTTATTATCAAGGTTTTTGCATCCTCCTTCTCAAAACGATTCTTTCCAGATCCAAATGTTGGGATCTCACATAACACCTCACTATGAATCTACAGTCCATAGAGTTCCTATTGTCGGACTCCTGTTTCGATCCTCCTTTCAGAGCTCTAACAACCCTTCCTTCGATGATCTCCTTACTAGATCCAACAGTCTAGAATTATCTGAGGTGATTCTCTGATAAATTGTTGATCCTCGTTGATTTGGGACTCTTCCCATTAGAGCTCAAATATGGCCTCACTTTAATTACTCCAAAGGTTGCATCATCCGACCAACTGTCTGAATTTTCTCACTTTGTCGAGTCAATGGTTGTGATCCTGCTCAACTTAAAGAATTGGTTTCCTCCAAGGTAGTATTCTAATTCATACATAAACCTTTCAAGGTTTCTCCTCTAGCGTTTTCTAAGGTTATACCAACTACTAAGAGATTTGGGAAGTTCAATTTTAAACTAGATAAGGATTTTCATTTAGGACTCGAGTGAATGTTTTCGTGTCCTGCAAGCTTTCCACCTAAATCTCAATATTTTCAAGGATATAGATTGTTCCTACTTGACTTAACTTAATGAGTTAACCTATTTATGCAGTAAAGGAAAACAAGCACATCCATTTTCATGCAGGAGTTCAATTCATCATTTACTAGCACTCATATTTTCCCATTAAACCAGAAACCACACATTTACATCATCATGATGCATTCAACAATCAAGTTAGATACTTATATGTTTAGAGAAAATATCAACAACCAACTAACTGAGAGAGGACATTTTTCCTACCAACCTTAGTCCATACTGCAAAGTGCCTTGCTATAGTTTGTCACCTCCATCCCAAGCCATGATATCACAAGGGAATGATTTAGTTGGACTTCAAATTTAGATGATCCAAGAAGGTTACTCTCCTTCGTTCTCTGGCAACGACATAAGTTTCCCCCCTTCCCATTGAGCTCACGACTTCCACATGTTTATCAAGTAGTTTATCAACTGTATTTCCTCTACACAAGGGAGTCCCTTCTCTTCTATATAGTCCCTTGGCGACCTCCCCTTACTAGTGTCGGTTTGTGTTCAATAATTACCAAGTTTTGGCCCTTTAGATCTCGGTTTCCTCTATTTCAGGGTAAACATCAATAGTTTGGATGAGCTTCCTATTTTATTCACGGAGATTTCACTTCTCTTTATCGGATCTGTGTGACTGAACTCCTCAGTTCATCACACCCTTTATCTGTGGGCCTCCAACTCAACAACTCTCCTATGAGCCTTTCACTACTACTAATTCTTCCTCTTTGACTATGTATGTTCTCTCTCTTTGAGTGTCTCTTATGCCTCTTCCTGCTCTCTTCTTTGTGTGAGTCTCTCTTATGCATGAAACACCTTCTTTTTTTCTTCATGGTGATTTTTTTCAGCTTTGGTCTCTTACTCTACCAATCCTTGGGACCCCTGTCTCTTCTGTCAGAAGTTACCTCCAATTGGGGATCCAAATTTTGAATGGGAAATCCAAGGGGTGTAGTTTTTTAGTTGACCCTTGCCTCTTCAAGAAATCATATATGTTAGCAGTATTAACTGCCTTAGCCACCAATCATGTCTTCCATGGTCACGTGGTTCCATGAAAGTTCAAGCATGTTGGCAGGTGTGCATTTATGTTTTGCAATGTAGGTTACTTTTCTAAGAAAGCTACCTATTGTGTTCACTAAGATGCCTAAGCTCTACCTCGCTAATCCACTTGATCAATTCCACATGTGATATCATGACCAATACTTTCAAGACTTTTCCCTCTAAGTAAGCTCCCTGGTGTTTTCATTAATCAAAACATAATTACATGCTTCATAGCCACATCATATTAATTTTTAAGCATGATTAAAGTTATGGGGGAAAACATGGTGTTACATGAATCTTCATTTTTTTTTTATCTCTGTCAAGTTCCTTCCTTGCTCATGCCAAGGTAAGTACCATCATTGAAAACAATATTTTTACTACATATTACAAGTAACTTATTCTCCATAATAGTAATAAATTGTTCTACAGGTAAGTCCAACAATCACTAGGGATACCTTAAATTTTTTTAATCGAGTTTCAAGAATAAAAACCTTGAACCCCTTATAAAAGGATAAGTTTTTGATAATATTATATTCAATAACGCTCTTGTAATATGGTTATATCCTAATTATCTCCATGATCTGATATTAGGAAGCTTTTGGTGGAGGACTTTAAACAAAGGCAATGTTATTAGTTCCATGTACTCCACATAGAAAATTTCCACAAGATTAGCTTAAAAAAAGAACCATTTATTGTGATTGGGTTCCTAAAACAAGAGATTAACCTGTCTTATCTTGAAGTCATTTGTTTGAAGTTTTAAACCATCAAGGGATCCACCTATTTGGTACTTGAATCATTATATGGGTTAATGAGGTGTTACCCTCTCAAGGGTAACAACCTTTGGATGCATTTGCAAGGGTGTTATGTTGTTTCTTGCATGAGGCATTATGCTCATCTTCGTCAGAATACATGATTGTATCTCATTTCCATCCCCACTCCTCATAGGATAGATGCACTATGGTATAGTATCATATGGTATGGTTAGTTTGTTTCATTTGATATTCAATGTGTTAATACCTATTTGGACATGATAAAATAACTTATTTTCTCCTAGTGAAGTGGTACGCATTTAAATATTTTCTTTATTCATTTCATAACATTATATAGTTTTATTACTTTCCCAATAGTACCTTGGGGAACATGTTTTCTATTAGAAATGCATAATTTCTTAGGGTGATGTAACGATCCCCCCGGCCATCCTGAGGCCAGGGTATGCCACTCCAGAGAAACCACTCATGCTCTGACCCCAGTCAGTAACATTCTCAGCCGTCAGGTCGGGCCTTTCTACTCTAGGGAACACTTCCGTTCCCATACTACGGAACATACAGTAGCATACCCAGTAGTCAACTAAGCAATGCCACCTAAATTTACTCTTTAGACTGCATGCAACTAAAACATATACATACAGTATTCTCATGGAAGATTTACATCTAAACATAAACAAACAATTACTTTCTGTAACATACGAATTTTATATTGAAATAACAGTAACTATCGATATGCATCATTTACAGGAAATTACGCATAAGCACACAAGAAATCAAAATCACATATATGATAAAATCGTAACATAGGAATGTAAATAACAAACAACATATAGATATATCATAGAACTGGTACTTATCTTAGAAATACTGTCACCAAGTGCTTACAGATCGTCCACGAACCTCCTAGCCATCGACTACATTGTTCATCACTCTCAACAGTGAGTCACCCCTGAGCTGGGACTGAACTCCACCCAGGGTAAAGGGATTCCTATCCAGGCTAAGGCTCATGGACAATAGGAAAGACTCTGTCTCAAGTGCTCACCCAACTAACAGCCTACAACCTCTCATTCCCCACATGCCTGTCCCACCAAAGGAAGTGTGCCCCTTCTCTGCTCAATAGTCCCTCGATTGCCTCACTTCCCTTCCAGGGCTTCAACAACAGGCCGTACCGGAAGTCTCAGAGCACTATAGCTACATTTTATCACCGCCAAAAGTCAATCCCCAACAATTCTCTCACTCAGAGAACTGCTCACGGGCCTGACAACCCACTTCTTCAATCCCGCTCCAGGCTAAAGAGGTACACCAACCAAAAAGGGTGTGGAAACAGGCTTTGGAAAGGTGAAATGGATGTCTCAAGGATAATGGAATGTATGAGTGAAATGGTCATGGAATCATTGACTGGATAACTGAGTGTGTTTTGGAATCACTCTGAACTCTTCGTGAAAAGTGATGGTCGTCCCCCCCGTTCGTAAGGTATCTGTGAGAAAAATCCCCTACGATATGAATGCATGTCCCCAACTTGACACTTGTCATATCATAAGTTAATTTTGTCAACTTGTCCCCAACTTTAGAACTTAGGATAAAATAATTCTCCATACTTTATGTTTGAGGAAATATTAACATAATATTCCCTTGACTTTTGGCCCTCCCTTTCTCTAACTGGTGAAGTTCAGCCCCCCATCTCTTTTATTGTGGTCGGTTTGCACCCAGTGATGTATTTATATTAATCATGAGTCATTTACAATGTAGGCACATTGGCCCTTGACATCTAGGCGTTCTGGCCTAATACCAAAACATAATCATTCCGGCTTATAATACTGGCTCACCAGCCTATAATTCATATCATATACATAAAGGTTCGCTGACCTTAGTATTGCATGAACTTTAGTTACTGTGCACATTATCCACTGACCTCAAGGTTGTGCACACTTTTGTTTCTGCGCGTGGTATCCACTGACCTCAAGGTTGTGCGCACTTTAGTTACTGCGCGTAGTATCTTGCGATGTGCATATTACCTCATTTTACTGCGCAACACATGCGCGCACTATGCCACATGATGTGCATTATCAAATGAGGTCGAAGAAGCTCACCATATTAAGTATATTTACATTACATTTACAATTTGGTTCGGTCGAGGGATATTACAATCCCCTCCCCTTATTTATGCATTGTCCTCAGTGCATCATACACCCATATATATCATAGTTTTCAAAAATCTTCAAAAATATGTGGGCATTCTATCCGCATTGCATCTTCATGCTCCCAAGTAGCATCCTCGGTGTCGTACCAGGTCCATTGAACCTTTATAAGTCCTATGGCTTGGTTCTAGAGTTTTTTGACTTTCCGGTCCAAAATGCACATTGGATGCACTTGAAAAGTGCCTTCTTGCTCCACCTGAATCACATTCCAATCAATAGCATGATTATCATCGGGTATATATTTCTTTAGCAATGATACATGTAAAACATTATGAAAAGACATATATGGAGGAAATGTAATCATATAGGCAACTGGACCAATCCTCTTTAGGATTTCAAATGGTCCACAAAATCTAGCTGCAAACTTGGCGCAGCTTCGCAGCTTTAGGGAACTCCTGCTAGCTGTCACTTTCAGGAAAACATGATCACACACTTTGAATTCTCTTTGGATTCTTTTTTTATCAGCATAACGTTTCTGTCTGTCTTGGGAATCTTTCAAATTCTTCTTAATTTTTAACATTTGGTCCTCCATCTCCTTGAGCAACTCTGGCTCGACTACTGTTCTATCAGCTGAGTTATCCCAACTTACTGGAGTATTGCACCTTCTGTCGTAAATTCCTTCAAATGGTCTCATCTTCACTGATTCCCGATACCCATTATTGTAAGTGAATTCTACCAAGTGTAGGTATTCTTCCCATTTCAATGGTTTGGCCATCACATACATTCTCAACATATCTTTTATCACCCTGTTCATTCTTTTTGTCTGTCCATAAGACTCAGGATGATAAGATGTACTAAAGTTCAGATTCATTTTGAATCCTTTGAACAATCATTTATAGAATTTTGAGGTGAATTTTGGGTCTCTGTTAGACACAATCGTTTTAGGAATTCCGTGCAATCGTGCCACTTCCTTCATGAAAATATCAACGACATTTGCTACCTTGTGAGTAGTTTTTAGTGGAATAAAATGGGCAGCTTTTGTAGGATTTTCCACCACCACCATAATTGAGTCATGCATCTTGCCTATTCTAGGCAATCCCGTAATAAAATCCGTTATCACCACTTCCCACTTCCATTTAGGAATGAGCAAAGGTTGCAACAATCCTATTGGGTGCCTATGTTCTGCTTTAACTTTCTGGCATTCCATACATCTTGCGATGTATTCTTCTATCTCTCTCTTCATACCTGGCCAAAAGTATTGGCTCTTGACCACTGCTATGGTTTTATGATATCCATGGTACCCTGCATAAGGAACATTATGCATCTCATGCAAAATTATACGTTTCAAGTCCTGGACATTTTGGTTCGAAAATTTTGTTCTTGTGTAGCAGTATTCCATCTACTCCCAACTTATAAATATCCATCTTCCGAAGTATCTTACCCTGTTGTAGAATTTCTACCAATTCTCTGTACTACAGATATGTATTTGTAGCCTCCAGAATTTTACTTTTAACATCAGTCTGATACATGCTGATGGTTGTAGCACGTAGTCCATGCACCCTCCTGCTGAGTGCATCAACCACTTTATTTTCTTTCCCTTTTATATGCTTTATATCAAAGTTATATTCGCTTAGAAATTATAACCATCTGTTTTGCCTAGCATATAGATTTGGCTGATCAAATAAATATTGTAGACCATTGTGGTCTGTTCTTAGCTCAAACCTCTTCCCCATGAGGTAGTGTCTCCATTTCCTCAGGGCATGTACTATGGTTTCCAACTCCAAATCATGAGTGGCATAGTTTCTTTCATGCTCTTTCAACTTCCTTGATTCATAACATATCATGAATCCATTTTGACCGAGGACTCCACCAAGTCCTTCATTACATGCATTTGTGCATACAATGAAATCTTCATTTGGGTCTGCAATCCTTAGTATTGGAGCACTTGTCAATAATTGTTTCAAATGTTGGAAACTCCTTTCACAGTCTGACGTCCACTGAAACTCCATACCCTTTCTTTTCAAGGAAGTGATTGGGTGTGTTATCTTTGAGAATCCTCCAATGAATCTTCTGTAGTAACCTACAAGGTCCATGAAAGATCTTACCTTTGTCACATTCTTTGGTGCTGACCATTCTTTAATGGATTCTACCTTCTCAGGGTCCACTGCTATCCCATCCTTTGAGATGATATGCCCCAAATAATGAATTTGTTTCTGATAAAATGAGCACTTGCTCAATTTGGCATACAACTGATGTTCCATTAATACTTGAAACACCATCCTCAAATGATGGTCATGCTCTTCCTCCAACTTTGAATATATAAGAATGTTATCCAAAAATACAATGACAAACTGGTTCAAATACTCTCGGAAAACACCATTCATTAAGAACATGAAAACAGTTGGTGCATTTGCCAACCCAAATGGTACCACTGTGAACTCATAATGAACATACCTTGTTCTGAAGGTGGTCTTGCTAATATCTTCTTCTTTAATTCTTACCTGATGGTATCCTAATCTGAGATCTATCTTTGAAAATATCCTTACATCCTTCAATTGATCAAAGAGGTCATCAATCCTTGGTAGAGGATATTTTTTTGTAACAGTCACTTTATTCAACTATCTGAAGTAAATGCACAATCTTAACGTTCCATCTCTCTTTTTCAAAAACAATATTGGGGCACCCAAAGGTGATACACTTGGGCATATATACCCCATTTTCATAAGTTCTTCAAGCTACATTTGTAACTCCTTCAATTTTGGTGTACTCATTCTGTAAGGAGTCTTTGATACTGGAACTGCTCCAGGCATCAAATATATAGAGAAATCAATGTCTCTCCTTAGGGGTAGTACTGGTACTTCCTTGAATACATCTTCAAACTCTTTCAAGAATGCATAATCCTCCAAATTTGGCACCTTGTCTTTAGGTGTCTCCTCTATATGAGCTGCCAAAATTTGACATCCTCTTCTATAACATTTCTTCAGCTGCAATACTAAAATTTCTCTAATGGTTACTGCCCTGGAAATTCCCTGCACTCTCCTTTGGTTCCCTTCTTCACCCAAGCAAGTGAATTCTTTGTTATGACAATCTAATAGAGCATGATTTGGGTCCAACCAATCCATCCCAATTAAAAAGTCGTAGGAACCTAAAGGTAAGATGTTCAAATATTCCTTGGTATTTAGTCCATTCATGTCTATGAAGCAAAATTAACCATCTCATTAACTTTTCTTCTGGCTCCTGTAGCCAGTTGCACCAACCAGGATTTCCCATGCTTGCTTCTTGGCAATTGCAAACTTTCCACCATCTTAGGGTCTATATAACTATCACTAGATCCTAAATCAATCAAAATAGAAAGGTTTTGGTTGTTGATCATACCTTCCACCTCAATCATGTGGGACTGATACTATGCTTGCTTGTTGTCCAAGGCTACATAAATCCTTGGCACAGTTTTTCCCATGTCCTCTACTATCTTAGCTCATTGTACATTGTGATCAGCCCTACCTTTTTCAACTCTGCGAGGACAATCTCTGAACCTATGGTCTCCTTTACAACCCCAACATTGCATAAGTGGTTGTCTTGGCCCTTGAATTCCTATGTCATTCACTTTGTTTTCCTTATGCGTTTTCTGCCATTGTGGATTATTTCCGAAGAATGGTGGCTTAGTTCCCTTTTTCCTCTAATCCATCTTGAATTTCTTATTGTCTTCCCAAGCCTTTTGGAAAGAAGGCCTTGCTTTCAGCTGGTCATATAAGCGTTTATCTCTCGTTATGGTCTCTTCTAATGTCTTGGGATCATCATACTGTATTTTGTCACTAATGAACATTGGAAATCCACTTAAATATCATTGAATCTTGACTGTCTCATCCTTAATGAAAGATACATACTTCAATAGTTCTAGAAACCTTCTCTCATATTCATCTATGGTCGTACTTCCAAGCTTGAATTCAAATAACTCTTTCATTTTCTTGTCATAATATATCTTAGTGAAGTACTTCTTCTCAAAATACTTCTTGAATTCCCTTCAACTAACACTTTTCTCTACAATGTGTTGTACCTTCACAAGTTTATCTCACCACATGGAGGCCTTTCCTTTGAGTTGATAGATAGTGATTCTACCTTTAGCATGAGAAGAATAATTATGCAATTGAAAATACTTCCTCATTCCTAGCAACCATGTTTCATCATCTTCATCCTTCTTGTGCTCACCATCAAATGTAGCAGGTTTGATTTTGTTCATTTCTCCTCACAGCCCATCCATCCTAGATCTCTTATACCTTCTGACAGAGGATAGACTTGAGTTGTTTCTTACTCTCTTATAGGAATTCCATTGGGGATGATGGTGATGTCTACTAGCACTTTTTACTTTTCCTTTCTCCTATGAATATTTGTGACTCTTAGATCTACTTGAGTCACTCTCCTTAACCAATTTCTTCTCTATTTTGTTCAAACCCTCCAATATCTTCATGTTGAAGTCATCCTACTGCTCTTTGGATTTCATAAGCCTTTCATTATCATCTTTATGGCTTTTGACATCATTCTGCAAATTCTTAATGGTCTCAGCTATATTCGTATCTTCATTCCTTTCTTCTTCATGTCTGTTGGAGTTCATTCCTTCCATGCCAAAATGGACATCCATCCCTATTCTCTTCTCTAGATGAATGTAATTCCCCTGTGCCTCTTCCATTCCTATAGACTCTGCACTGGTCTGACTTGACCGAGTTGTTGTTAATTCTACAAAACATGCAGCCATCGAAACTAATCAGGCTAACAATTCAGCAATTCATGAGAATATGCACCATTTCGATTCAACATACACACCAACATTATCACTCCCGGTTTCCTGGTGTTATCACCATGAAAATTCTAGATAATACCCAAGTATCGAGAACACTGACGCGTGGTGCCTTCCGAGATACACTTGTGCAAGAAGGTGGTTTTGTCGAAACCACATTTGCCAAGACGTGGTATCACGTGTCTCAACATGTCAAATCCACCACTCGTGGAGCGAGCGACGGCTAGTCAGATCAACCTACTTCATTCATTCGATACTTTGCAGCCATGTGACGTTAGATGAACATCTCCATGTAACGAACTCAAAAGCTAATCATTCGAAATGGATTGGCCGAGCATGGCAACCCAACACTCTTGTACGTAATCTGTCTGCGCTTCATAAATGAAGTTCTATAATTACCACTCCCCAAGTATGAATATATCTGCATATCCATAACCTAAGTAATCTCCAAGATGCTCTACTTCCTTCTCTCTGTAAAGACACATTTTGGTATCCCCAACTTGAGATACATGGACAAGGCTAAGTCTAGTGAGACTAGTTTTTTTGAGCAACATGCTAGGTTTTCCTACGAATAAGGAGGAAAGGGTCCTTGCGCACATTCTAGCAAGTAAGTTCCACATCGATCCAGTTATAGACTCTCAATTGGAAGTCATGTTGAATCCCACTGTAAAGGATTTAGTCATCAATAGGCTAGCCGCTAAGAAGAAAAGGAGTAAGTGGCATAAGAAGGAGGAATCTACGGCTGAAGGGGCCGAAAGTGTTGGAGAGAATCAACCGGTATCGTTAGACTCTTCTTTAAAGGTAGAGATTGCTAAGCTGAAGTAAGTCTTCAACTAAGATAAGAATGTCTCAGCGAATTTTGAACAGCCGGTAGCAGAGGTAAAGAGTACAAGAGATGATAGGCCTCTTCTTCAAATGACCCTTTTTACAACAGGCTAACTGTTGTCATCACCCTTTTGTAATTTTGTGATTAATATGATTATAAAAATACAGAAATGGATTTTAGACTGTTTTATTACAATTTCCATCTGGTGATGTTATAACTCTTGTTTTCTTTTATAATAATTTTTTTTCTTGTAATCTTATATTTTATTTTCATCTGTCTAAATCAGAGGAAATTAAAACTCATAATTATTTTTAATTAATGCTCCAATGAGGTTATGTGTTTCTTTTTCTTTTATTATTATGAAATTTAAACTCAGGCCCATCGCCTTCCAAATGACTTCATGTGCATTAACTTGACCTATTCATTTATATTTATCGCGCATATCAATATTACAAGGTAAAACGCTTCTCCGCGCACCTAAATCTACTGTGCATTTCTTTTTTGTCATACCGACTACTTACGCGCACTACTTTGGTGTTGTGCATCAATATCCACTGTGCACAGTTTCGATACTACGCACCGATATTCCACATGCATTTTCGCCCTATGCATGCACCATGTCAAGTTTAACATATTCCTTAGCACTCAAATATCTGCACACATTATTGAATACATCGTCGTGAAACAACTTATACTCATACGTATGTGTGTACTAACAAAACTCCTCTGCATTAAGAAATACTTACGCACCTCGTGTGCACCTTACTATGTTTGTTGTTACCGTGCAAGGCTAATTTCATCACGTGCATCTACACATAGTAATCTTCCTCATGATGCCACAATTTACCGTGCACACTGGCACGCCAACATTTTCCCGCGCGGTGCCAAATTTACCACGTGCGCCAGTATGCCAACCTTTTCCAAGGACACTTCGTGACTCCAATTCTGGTCACTTTGAAGTTACTTTTCTGTGAATATTCACTTCAATTTCACCCCTCTAGCCCATCCAGGCTTAGTGTTGAACTGATGGCTCTGATACCATACTGTAACGATCCCCCAGTCCATCCTGAGGCTGGGGTACGCCACTCCAAAGAAACCACTCATGCTTTGACCCCAGTCGATAACATTCCCAACTGTCATGCCAGGACTTGCTACTCTAGGGAACACTTTCGTTCCCATACTATGGAACATACAGTAGCATACCCAGTATTCAACTAAGCAATGCCACCTAAATTTACTCTTTAGACTACATGCAACTAAAACATATACATATAGTACGCTTGCGGAAACTTTACATCTAAATATAAACAAACAATTACTTTCTTTAACATGCAAATTTTATATTGAAATAACAGTAACTACCGATATGCATCATTTACGGAAATTACCCATAAGCACACAAGCAATGAAAATCACATATATGATAAAATTGTAACATAGGCATGCAAATAACAAACAACATATTGATATATCATACAACTAGTACTTATATTAGAAAGACTATCACCAAGTGCTTACAGACCGTCCACGAACCTCCCATCCATATACTACACTATTCATCACTCTAAATAGTGAGTCACCCCCGAGTTGGGATTGAACTCCATCCAGGGTAAAGGGATTCCTATCCAGGCTGAGGCTCATGGACAATAGGAAAGACTCCATCTCAGGTGCTCACTCAACTAACAGCCTACAACCTCTCATTCCCTACATGCCTGTCCCACCCAAGGAAGTGTACCCCTTCTCTGCTCAACAATCCCTCGGCTGCCCCACTTCCTTTCTAGAGCTTCAACAACAGGTCGGACTAGAAGTCTCAAAGCATTGTAGCTGCATTTTAGCACCCTCGAAAATCAATCCCCAACAATTCTCTCGTTCAGAGAACTGCTCATGGGTTTGAAAACCCACTTCTTCAATCCCGCTCCAGGCTAACCAAGTACACCAACCAAAAAGGGTGTGGAAACATGCTTCGGAAAGGTGAAATGGTTGTCTCAAGGATAATGGAATGTATGAGTGAAATGGTCATGGAATCATTGACTGGATAACTGAGTGTGTTTTGGAATCACTCTGAACTCTTCGTGAAAAGTGATGGTCTAAATGATGGTCGTCCCCCCCATTCGTAAGGTATCTGTGAGAAAAATCCCCTACGATATGAATGCATGTCCCCAACTTGACACTTGTCATATCGGAAGTTACTTTTGTCCACTTGTCCCCAACTTTAGAACTTCGGATAAAATAATTATCCATACTTTATGTTTTAGGAAACATGAACATAATATTCCCTCGACTTTTGGCCCTCCCTTTCCCTAACTGGTGAAGTTTAGTCCCCCATCTCTTTTATCGTGGTCGGTATATGTGTAGTGATGTATTTATATTAATCATAAGTCATGTACAAAGTAGGCGCATTGAATCTTGACATCTAGGTGTTATGGCCTAATACCAAAACATAAGCATTTCAGATTATAATATTGGGTCACCAACATATAATGCATATCATATACATAAAGGTTTGTTGACTTTAGTATTGCATGCACTTTAGTTACTGTGCATGGTATCCATTGACCTCAAGCTTGCGCTCACTTTCGTTACTGTGCGCGGTATCTTGCAATGTGCATATTACCTCATTTTACTACGTAGCACATGCGTGCACTATGCCACATGATGTGCATTATCAAATGAGGTCAAAACAACTCACCAGCTTAAGTATATTTACATTGCATTTACAATTGGGTTCGGTCGAGGGATATTACAGGTGACTTGTACCACTAGGTGTCTAGCCAAATAAATCTATCCATATCCCAACCATGCTAAGCATTTTTCACCTCCCCAACATCATTTATTCCATCTGACATAAAAGAATTACATCCTAGTTATGTATAAATTCTAAAAGGTCAAAATGAAAGTTCAAAATTAAAGCTTGAATAAACAAAGCCATTAAAGCCAAGTGCTGAAGAGCCAAAGTTTAAAAATTCAAACATTAAGCTTGAGCAATGCCCCTCGTTAATAAGGCCAAGGCCCCTTTATCCACTAATTTGCTTGTTGATTATTCGGATTTACTAAAAGTGTGCTATATGGTATTGTGTCTAGTCCTTGTTCTTACTTATCTCTAAATTACAATATTAGGACTTAGCTTGACCACATGAAATTTCTCCCTTAACTTGGTTGTCCTAGCCTAAGGAGTAGAGTAAATCACATAGATGACATGTGATTCACTTGATACTATCCTTGAATATTCCTCTTTCAATAGTTGAAACTTTTCCTTTAAGAAGTGTCACTTAGCAAAGTTGAAACTTTTCCTTTAGGAAGTGTCTAAGTAATAACACAAGGTGTTGACAATATCACTTTTCAATATACATCTTAGTGTGTGATTATGCTATAAATCCTATGTAAAACAGATTTGTTATGAAGAAATAAATATTTTCCTATAATGTATATATAAAGAACAAGAAGTATATGTACTAACAAACTCAATATTAGTAAGCAACAAACTCAAAAGTTATGATTTCCCAAATATTTGAGCTGATTCAGTCCTTAGTTCTTCATTACAAAATTATTGTGGCAGACATTGTGTTTGGCAATGTAAAATCATTTATATGGTAAAAAATAATCATTGACATGAATCATTATATGGCATTTAAGTTGCAGGTTTAAAACAATATTATGGGTGGAAAATAGGGATTAAAATTGAGTGGCCTCCTATCACTAATAAGTAGTTCTATTCATGTGGCCTCCTTGATAATCACATATTTTCACTGAAAGAAAGATCAATTAGGAAGCATTTAGTTTTGGGTGCGGAATAGTCAACCCAAACTATTTGACTCTTTGCACCCCTTCCAGAAGAGAAAGAGCATTTTGTCTTTCTAAGTGGCATGTCATTGTTCCACTTCTTCATAGTGCAGGCTTGACCCACAGGTCTGATTCTCAATCCTTGAAATTTATCTCGATATTGTACAGAACATTTTTAGTTCAGTTGCAGAGAGAAGGATTAGCCGAATTGATTGATTTACTACACAAGGCTATAGGGGTGGGGAATTGCTCAACATAAGGATTCGAGAATGTTATGGAATTGTGAATTGGATCAGTAATAGTAAATGTCAGGTTTAGAAGAGGACTAGAGCACCAAAGAGATCAGATAAGGACTATTAGCATTTTCTTTATTTTCTATTTGATTGTTATTAATTGGCTCCTTAAGAGAATGAGATGTAGTTAACTAATTATTGTAAATTGAAATGTGATTTTTTTCCAAATTTTTTTATCATGAAAGGATGAAAAGTTACATGAATATTCTACTCTTCTAATTGAAATTAACTAATTATTCTAAATTGAAATGTAATTTTTTTCCAAACTTTTTATTATAAAAGGATGAAACGTTACATAAATATTATACCCTTCCAACTGAAATTAAAAACAAAAATAACCCTTCTAACTAAAATTCAAATTAATCTTCAAATTAATCATTAATGACAATTTTTTGTTTGACATAATTGGAGAGTGTTAAATATTACATATGATTTCTTAACATTGCAAGCATTCTCCTACCTCACTAATAAACCTCCATATTGATATGGATACATGGTATGCATATTAAAATGTCTATTCTAAGATAGCCATGAGTGTAGCAGGCAAGCATAATGTGAACGATTTGAACTAAGAACATCCACATCCTTGACTAAGGGAAAAAATTTGGAAATCAATATGCAAAACATGGTAGTTTAAAAAAATTCAGTGAAATCTACTCTAAATTCTTAAATATCTTTACCCCCAGAACATTCATGGAGTTCACATAATTCATCTCTAATGTTATGATTCTTTGGCTAAGAAACAATTTCAGAGTTCCAGCAAAATGCCACACAAATGTTGGCCATTATGTTAGTCCTAATGATGTAAACAACAAATTCAATTATATTTGTAATGGTGTAAACAACGAATTTCATATATATATATATATATATATATATATATGAACTATAGATTAAGTCATAAATTCAATTAGACAATATTTATTTATAGGTTCATATCATTGATAAATATAGATAGACTCCTATATATTATCTTAATTAGTTGAACCATCAACCCAAGTCATATTGCATGTGGTGTTTCTTGTTAGCTAACACTAAATATTAAGAGAAAAATAGATACAAATATAATTGTAGGAAGGAGATAAACAAAACCAGAATTTGGAAATAGCAATAGTAGGCAAATCTTTATTGATATTTATAACTAAGAGAAATTTTCAAGGGGGAAATCCTTAAGTGACTAGAGCTCCAAGCTCCAAATATAATAATATTCACTTGGAAACCAATTACATGGTTTTTCTACTACTACCATATATAGTTTTTAATTCACCAGAACCCTAACCACCTAGTGGACCTCCATTAATGAGGCATCAATCACTAACTAATGGACCTTCTTTAATGAATTCACTTACATTTATTGATTTCACACTCTATTACATTGTGGGCCTTATTTAATAAACATGGCATCGATACTTTAAGCAACAACCTATTCTCCTAACTAGGGGAGTTAGGGTCAGAACCTAACATTCCCTCCCCCTTACAAAACATTATTTTCCTAGAATGGAGATGAGGAAATTTGTGGAGAATCTCTATTGGTTTCCATGTAGTATATTCAAATTGTGTAGTCTTCCATTGGATAAAAAATTCATGGATAGTGTGTTGGTGAAGAAAACACTCACATTTTCCCAACATGACCTCAAGTCGCAACCAAATATAACTATCCTCATTCAATTAGAGAAGGATGTTTGAACTTTGCAATTCGACTCAAGCACTTTATTCAAGTAGGATGTGCATAAGAAACTCAGTGGAGATCATAATGGTGGGGAAGAGGAAATTTTTAAGCCACTAGGCCTATACATTTGTGTATACTATATGGTCCATAAAATGTAGGGGATAACTTTTGGTGGCTCTTCTTCTTGAGTGTTTTTTTCTTATAGGTCTCAAGACACAATAACACCTAATCCCATTCTTCAAAGTGGCATTCAAAGGTGATGTTGATTGTCTTACTGCTTCATGTAGTTCTAGGCCAAAACCAAATTATCCTTAAGGTTATGAATAATGTTAGAATGAGAAGTTAGGGTTTTTCCCACCTATTTAACCTTAGAGAGGATTGATAAGTATGAAATCACTAAGGAGGGTGGTTCACCATAGAATACCTCAAATAGGGTCATTTTAGTAGCACCATGGTAGGTAGTACTATACCACCATTTTTCCACGGGTATCCATTGGACCCATAATTTTTTCATATCTGAAGTAAAACAACATAATAATCTTCTAAAAACTTATTGACCACATCCATCTAGCCATTTTATTAGGGGTGATATGTTATGTTGAGATTCAATTGGTTACCTTGAAGATGAAACGATTCTTGCCAAAAATTGCTACTGAAGATAGGGTCACAATTGATCATAATTGATTTAGGTGTGCAATGGAGTTTAAAGATATTTTCTGTAAAAACTTTTGTTGTTGTGGATGCATTTAATGGTTTCTATAAAAAATGAAAGTGAACATGTTTATAAAGGTGATCAACAATGACCATGATCATAGATTTGTTGCTTTATTTCCATAACCCCATAATGGAATTAATATAAATGTTAGTCCACATGATGGATGGTGTAACACACCTGACCCCTAAATACCCTTTTTGGGATGGGGCATACAAATTTCTCTTTCCTTAATAGTCTCAAAAAAATATTATGAGGTCTCTATCACCCTCTACTTGTCAAGATCTTTCCAGCAACTATTACCATGCTCAAATCTGAGATCTGGATCGGAATTTCTTCCCTCCCAAAGCTTCTCAACCGTCATTGGTCAAAGGCCACATGGCATCCATGTGGGTCCGTATCACTCGTACCACCCCAAGCTCCTCGAAGTCCCATAGTTTCCAACGCTCATATATCTATTGGTGGATCTATCCACTGTTAAATCCATTGACGAGACTTCATCCTCATGTAACGTACAGGGTTACAGGAATTCAATGTTCAACACTTCAGTGTTGAACACCCCTTTTTATTTCTATGCATATATCCCTGGAGTCATGAACTCCCGAAGGAGCCCAAAATCTCGTCACATGGTTCTGGCCTTCGGCGTTTTTAGCTTATCTACGACACTGCACCTCAATCCTCCATAGTCCTGAAGTTTTAAACTCATGAAGGGTCCACCCTTAGACATGGTGGCATATAAAATGTAGAGGTAAGGACAAGTGGGCCCTGAGTACTCCATTCGCCAATAGGCCATGCAAGTAGGTGTCAGGTAGGTGACATGCGGTCAGGAAGAGATAACACGTAGCCCCATTAGTGGGTAACAGGTGACATGTTCTAATGGGCATATAGGGTCTTTGAAAAGTACGAATCAGGGTGACACATGGCACTTCAATCGTGGGTCTACGTCACCCTGGGTAACGTTAGCGTTCCATGTCACTCCAAACTGATAGCCTTCCTCTGCCCTTAGATCTCATGGTCGAGATGCATCCATGTAGATCCATTGATATACGATCTCCGTCACTTCGTAACTTCAACATTTAGGGGGCCTTATATGTAACTTCCTCTTTGCTCTGGGAGTGGTCAGCGTTGGGTTGACCACGATCTAGATCCAACGGTCAGGAGGGATCCCAAAGAATCCTTATATCGACAACCCACAATGCTTTTCTAGGCTCCAAGATTCAGAGATATCCTCTCCTTGAACCACACTTCCTTCCAAAGTTTCAAACTTTGAACACATGAAATACTTTAATCAATGGTCCACGTGCCCTCTACAATGAGCGTTTGAGATCCACTCTAGTCGTCAGGCCTTCGGGAGTTATCGACCCAAAGTGCAACACACCGCATATATTCTAGAGCGTCAAAATTTGAACCACGCTTGATCTATCACCACATGCACCTGGCACCAATGGTCAAGATTTTCTTTGACCTGCAGACCTTTGGGAAACTTACACACTCTTGTGATTGCACTTTGAATTCACTGGATAACCAGACTTCTGGGAAACCTTTGATTTGTGGACATGTGTCCCTTTACTATCAACAACCCATATTAACTATGCAAATTTGGCATTCATGAGTTTGGTCGTGTAGTTTCCTTTTCACTCCCAAAGTTGATCAAGGTTTAACAATGGTACAGATCCCACGATAATAGTTAAGGATACGGTCGGATGTCGGTAAACCTCTTTGGTAACCATACCAGCAGATTTCCTTTGGTTGGTTTTGCATGTGGTAACATTATAACATCCTAGATCTCCAGACCTTCGAAGCCCCAAAACTCGGAATACTTAGCTCCTGTCGGGCGTAGAGTTGGGTTCCATAGCTATGGTCCTATGAGTTTCCTGTCAAGCCTGAGAGGCTACACTCCTAAATCTTAGCCATAATTTGGCTAAGTTCATGGGCATGATCCCATGGTTACTTGGACAGCGTGCTTGAAGGAAGCTCCTTCCTTTCACTGATTTCAAGTTCTCAAACAAGGAAGGAAAGTCGAGGGATTAACCAGATCAAAATGGTCTTGTAGATTCTGTCTCAAATCCTTACTTATGGAATTGATCCTTGAGTAATCCCTTGCAGGAATTCTCTAACTAGTGTAGAGGCCAAATACTTATGTCCCAAATTCATTTGGAACCCCATTATTGACGGTTTTCCCTTCCTAGGTAAAACTAAGCAAAAAACCATTAACAAGGGATAATGACCAAACTCTACCTCAAAATGCTCAGTCAGCTAGACCACCAGATTCACATTTATCTAACATCCAAGTAATATTCCATCATCCCTATTTATTAATTATGTGTCTGTATAGAACAAATACAAGCATTCAATCAAACATATAAATTCAACTTTACAGAATCTATGGAATACTTATTTGTTAAAGTTGATAGCCGACCAATTGACTATGGGTGTTAGCCTCTCCGCC
>ML840343.1:18840-42005 GCA_009831015.1 Picea engelmannii | reverse complement strand
GGTTTAAGAGATTTTAAAAGGTAAATAATAAAGTGAAGTGATGAATGTATTATAATTCAAAGTGAATACAAAATAAATTATTTCAATAATAAATTTAATGGAGAAATTATAAGTGGACCCAACCCTAAAATAAGGAAAGTGGGTCAAGTGACCCAGAAGATGTTTTTAAGGAAGCTACTTGGAGAGTATAAATAAGAGGCAAGGTTCTCTCATTTGAATCACACTTGAGTATATTGAATATCTATATGTGTCTGAGGTAACCAAGGATATCTAAACCGTATTTCTGAGTGAAGGTGAAGAAAAGAAGGCCGAAATGCAAGGAATGATAAATTCTTTTGATGGTGCTTTCTAAGGTATGTTATTTACAGGTCATCTCACTATTTTCACTATAAATTTTTTTCTATAATGATTCAGACCATGAAATTGCTATGAAAGTGAGAAAACATATCCAAGTATCTGTGGTAAAAAAGTAAGCTTGTGGGTCGTTGTATTTTGGGAGTTACACTCCGTGGAAAATAGGGTTTGTGGCCAGTCCTGAAACTAGTCAAAATCAGGTGTTTTGGGTAAAAACATCATAACTTATTCATAACAGATCCAAATTTAGTGAAACCAAATGTGTTGGTTAGAGGACAATCTGTAGTATGTTTTGTAACAGTTTTAGATCAATTCATCAAATATTTTGTGCGGGGCACGCTCTACAAGTTCACTCTATAGAATAAGCTAGAATTCAACAAGGTATACCATTTTTGCTATAACTCCTTTTATGAGAGGTTCCAAGTAGTGACACTTGGAATAATTGCATAAAACACACTGAAGAACATTGTATATCAGTTTCATATCTTTATACATTATAGGTTCAAATTTATGATTACTTCAAGTTAGGGTAGTTGACTAATCCAAAACTAGGCATGTGAGACTAAAGAAAAGTTTGATGAAAATGCTAGTCTCTTGTTTTTAAAGTTAAGGAAGGTTTGCAGGAATGTGATCATATACACCGGGTCTATTATAGAGCTACAAATCATATTTGGATGATGAAATTGATGAAGGCTTTTGGTTGTGGTACATGTTGAGTACATGGTTGAGACAAGTAGTTGATGAGTTGGCACACATACATGAGGTGTATAGTTGATGATGTTGGTACATATTGATGAGTCATAGTTGATGAGTAGTTGACACATGATTGGTACATACTTGGTACTTGGTTGGATGCACTTGTTTATGGTACAGGTTGATTACAGGTTGGTGCATGGTTGATGCACTTGTTTATGGTCCAGGTTGATTAAAGGTTGAGGTACAGGTTGATGCATGGTTCAGATTTATTGGTACAGGTTTACAATGATATATCTCACAGTGATAGTGTGACAATGGTTCCATCATTCTACTTCTACTTTAGGGTGGCGTGACAGGGCAAGGACAGGTGGTTTTAGCCACCTTCTGGTTGTAACTGGAGAACATAGGGGGTTGTAGCCTCCTTCTGGTTGTAGCCAGAGAATTGGGGAGCTGTAGCTTCCCTCAGGTTGTATCCTGAGAAACTAGGGGGTTGGAGCCTCCTTCCAGTTGCAGCTATAAAACAAAGGAAGTTGGTGCTTCCAATGAATGTAATTTTTCAAGACATATAAGAAAAAGCATTCTGTGGTTTTCTCCCGATTTGGGTTTCCACGTAAAACACTGGTGTATTGTGTATGTGGATGATTTTTCATTTGTTCATTGCTTATTTACTCTGTAGTTATTGGATGATAATGCTTCATTGATATAACACTTGGATTATATGGTTAAAAGGGATTAAATTGCTCTATTACTGATTCACCCCCCCTCTCAATAATCCAACAATATCGATTTCAACAAGATCTTCATCATCCAAGTTAGAATGGTATAATGATATCATATTCTATCTAAAATCTGGCCAATTCCCAAATGGTATGACTTCAAAAGAAAGAAGGGCATTAACGATGAAGGCAAACCAATATGTACTAGTTGTTGAAATACTTTTTCGAATAAATTTTGATGGAATGTTGATAAGATGCATTGATTCAATGAAATCCCAAAAGTTATTTGTTGAATTCCATGAAGGCGTTTGCAAAGGACATTTTTCACCTACATCTAC
This sequence comes from Picea engelmannii, assembly GCA_009831015.1. Taxonomy (NCBI): domain Eukaryota; kingdom Viridiplantae; phylum Streptophyta; class Pinopsida; order Pinales; family Pinaceae; genus Picea; species Picea engelmannii. The sequence continues at coordinate 39,901 of ML840343.1, read as the reverse complement.
AACACACAAAATTATGAGAGCGGGTTATAACTAGCCAACCATTTTAAAGATTCATATGCAAAGATTAAAAAGTGTATTTCTTGTCAATAATTTTCTGGAAAAATGAAAAGAGAAACAATGTTGTTGCAATCAATAATAGTTGATGAACCTTTCATACAATGGGGACTTGATGTTATTGGCCCAATTAATCCTATGTCCAATAAAGGTCATTCTTATATTCTTACTGCTTCAGACTATTTTACAAAGTGGCAAGAAGTTGTAGCCTTCAAGAAGGTTGATTCTAAAGAACTCATATATTTCCTCAAAGACAATATTTTATCAAGATTTGGAGTTCCATAGAAGTTTATTATAGACAATGGATCAATATTTATTGGGTCAAAATTTACACAATTTTGTGGGGAATTTGGTATTATAATGGGTCAATCTTAAAACTATTATCCATAGGGAAATGGTTTAGTTGAATCTACAACCAAAACATTGATCCAGATCCTTAAGAAAACGATTGATGTGAATCAAAGAAATTGGAATACAAAATTAATAGATGCATTATGGGCCAGTAAACCTACACCAAAAGATAGCACTGGATTGTTGCCATACACACTAGTGTATGGGAAAGAAGCAAAAATGATGATTCATTTGGAACTAAATGCATTATCATATCCTATAAATTCCGAAGACACAGAAGAAATGTCTCCTCTTCAAAGAACGTATATTCAGTGTGTGCATATGGAGGAACAAAGAAATGAGGCATTGAGGAAAATAAATCAAAGGCAACAATCTACAAAAAGATATTTTGATCAAAGTGCTTCAGCCAAAGATTTTCAAAAGGGGTAGTTGGTATTATTGTGGAACAAATCGAAGGAGAAATCTTCTTTGCACACGAAATTTGAAGCATTGTAGATCGATCCCTGTGTGATTAAAAAGGTTTTGGGATATAGTTATTATTTGCTTAGAGACATTAAGGGAACAATTCAAATGTTTCTAGTCAATGAACAACATCTTAAAAGTTTTTTCTCTTGATCAATCTTGCTCTCACTTGTACATAGTTTTTATTTTTCCTGTACATATTTTGTAAGCCCTTATTTTTCAATCTCTTTTCTCATACCTAGTCCATGGCTAATAGGAGAGATTCTGAAATATTAATAGCTCGCAAGGGGTTGCTATAACACAATTGGATCCAGTTGTTGATCCTAAAATATGCTAAGTTACAAAGTCTTTCTCTCTCTCTTGTATAATTGTTCCTACACTTGGAAAAAATTTCAATTTGTGGCGGGTTCATGAATCTTGGTGTAACTTCTGCCATCCCCAAAGTGCACCTTTCTATTCCACCATAATCAAAATGCACCAATACTTAGAATTTTTTTCTAAAGTATTTCGCAGGGTCACTCTTATTGTCTTGTAAGTCTAATTCTTCATCATCACCAAAATGCACATCAATCTTCCGCCACCCTCATTTTATACTATACTTAGAATATTTTTCTTCGTCGTGGGTTGATTACTCATTCATCTCATGTCCAAAATGTCGTCCATCTACTTCATGATACTTAGTTGTTTTTGAGACTTCACTTCCCTCTTAATATTCTAACACTTAGTCATTTTAACCTTTCACCGTGGAAGCAGAGATCATGACATGACTCTTTTGGAACCCTTTTCTTTTTGTCCGTCCATCCACTTTTGGGTACTTAGTCATTTTATGAAGTTCTATTGCAGGTCCGCGTGGATTGGTCTTATTCTATGATCCTTACATATTTCTCTGTCGCTTCGTGGTGAATACTCATTCTTCTTGTCACATTCCCCGAGTAACATTAAATTCTAAATTCTACGAAAAGTAATAAGTGGTTAAGTATCAAAGGTTGTATTTAATGATGATTTTCTCGAGACCATCCTCAATAAATTCGAATTAATTTCTCCTTAATCATTATTTCGAAAGAAGATCTTCAAGGTTTATTTTGTAGAAATAATTTCTCTGATATTAATGTTCATAAAAGCTATACATAACTTGTCGACTCTTTAAGCACGATGGTCAAAAGGAAAGAAAGTTTTTATGGAGATACTTTGAATACATTCATGTGAGAAGATTCAAAATATCATTAGTCGAGAGCTTAAAAGTGATATTCTACATTGTCACCTCAATAAAGAAACTTTAATGATATTTGGATATCAGGGATTGCTAAGGCAAGGTGTGTCCTAGAAGTTTTTGATGCTACACAGCTCATTTCACGGTGTATAGACAAGTACAAAAATAAATAAATAAATCATTCAATCGCAGGGACAATCCCCAATTTCCTTTGGGCCAACTACTTTCAAAAAGATGTTGAATCTACTTGAGCTAACAATGACGTTAAAATTTCATGAAGCTAAATAATTCATGAAGAATATAAATGGTAGTGGGGACCTATTGCTCCAATATATGGAAGACCTGACAACAATGCCAGAGGATTTATCAATTATATAGGTCAATCAATTAAGAAAACCATATCAAGAAATGGCATGGTTTCTATAGAGGGTTCTTGGACAAGAGTCAACTACTAGAGTTCCTTGGCTGGCTCTTTATATATTATATTTTTCTATCTAAGAAAAAGTGATTTTCGACTGGTCAAAAATTATTTCTTTTGAATTATCTTTCCAGTTATCAAATTTTAGGAAGAACAAGAAGTTATTTATGTCTACATACTTAATATTTTCCATCGCATATTGTCCTGTATTCAAAGGTTTGCATTTAGCAAAACAGGTTAACCAACACTTAGACCTTGTTCACACATGGTACCCTGCATTGTGGAAGCATAAGACAATGTACCACGTTTATGAATTGTATTATGTGTTTGTTTCTTCTTTCAAGAAACTCATGTATGGAAATGGTACTTCGAGACTATCATTGAATGCAACAACCTTTCTAGATAAAAGGGGAAGTTTTGAGGCAAATTGAAATTACATCGTCATTAGAGTTTACTGCTCTAGAGAAGCCTCAATTTATCTTCTATTTTATGTTCCAGATTTTTTTTTTGTAATAGAGGTTTGCAGACAGTATAGGTTTTAGGCACGTTTCTTTTATGAGAGAAAGAAAAATCAATTCATTTCTTTACCATGGAAAATTGGCAAAATTACACTAAAAAATGCCTCAAAAAATGATGAATATGCAATTCAGTTTGTCCAGTATAATTTAAAGTTGGTAAATCAAATAAAAGGGTTTGACCCTAATAAATGTTTTATGAATCACGTGACTTCTATTGGTTTTAGTGTATCATATGAAAATACTTATTTATTCAAAGAAGAAGAAGAAGATGATGGGAACAACCCTGAAGCATTTCCAGTGGGAGACCTTGAAATTGTTGTTAGCACAAATGAAGCACATAGACAACATGAAAGGGTTGTTAACGAAATAATCACAAGGTATCAAAATACTTCTCAAAGAAGTGACACAACAAATCAAAACCCTCAAGTTGTAACTCAAGAAAAAAGAAAACTTTAATTGAAAATTCTGGTTATGGAGATGACCATGATCCTCTCAAAAAGAATCTTGAAAGACCTCATAAGATCACAATAAATAGTAAAAGAAAAAGATAGGAAAATCAACAAGAAGTGGATGAGCTCATACATGATGATGATGCTGCCATCCACGACATGGAACTGGATGAAAATATCGAAGACATAGAATTTCTAGACAAAGAGCAAAGGATTCAAGAAAGTACAAAAATCGCAATAGAGTTGGCAACAGAAGAACCCGTCTTGTATGAAGAAGAATCCTTAACTCTTCATAATGCTTTTTTTGACAAAGATTCCAAGAAGATAGTTTTGGAAAGAGTTAATTCAAAAGGAAAAAAGTTTCAGGGAAAAACACTTTCATAATTTGATTTGAGCGGAGTTTTACCATCGAGAATTGCCAAGATTCATAGAGCTATCGGTGATGCTTTGGAGATGTTAGTGGATGAAATGGAAGTGTTAAAAAAGGGGAATTGTATCTTAAATTGATTGAGTTAGATTTATTAGTAACTACCAGAGAAGTCCAAGATGCAAAACTAATTTTTAATTCCATGCTTATGAGGAGGGTTCAATTTGAAGGACACTTAGAAATATTAAAAGGTGTATCAGTGGAAAAGTTCAATAGTATGACTGAGTACACAGAAAATGAAGTAGAAAGTTGGATTGTAAGTTATGTTAATAAAAACGAAGATATCGAGGAAACACTTCACCAAATTTCAATTGATTTAAGAGAATTAGAAGGTACATTATTTGATATCAAAGTCAGACAAGAAATAATCGTTGTACCATTGAGAGAATATATCGAAAATTGATTAAATCAAGCTTTAATCAAAATAAGTGAAGAAGATCAGGTGGAAGCGGTTGGTACTAGTCATGAAACTGCAATCCAAGACAATACAAAAGGAACATCGATAAGCAAATAGAAGAGAGAGAACACCATCACAGTGAGTAAAATTAATCACATTCTTTTCAATTATTTTATCTTCATGTTCAGAAGTCATCCAGCTATGTTTTACCTATCCCAAGAAAAACATGATCGCTTCTCTTTGTCTTCCTTTCAGGAACAACCTTGTTCTATTCTTTTGTTTATGCTCCATGTGAGCCCAATCCTAGTCCAAGTTTGGACAAATGGATTTTATCTTTTAAGACTCTCAAAGACTATATTATTTTTGAAAAAATCTCGGAGAACTATTTTGGCGATAAATTTTAATGATATCTTTTGAACTCTAAGTTTTCAGCAAATATATTTAAAATTTTCCTATCATATTCTAACTTGTTTTTAATGAAAATACTCTTTTAAAGTTCTCTCATTTGTGGGTATATCGTGTTCCTTTCCTTGAATGTGATAAAAAAATTCATGAATGTTGTGATGGATGTGAGAGTTATTTTATATTTTCTGTAATTGTTATTTATTTTTGTATAATTTTTCTACAAATATTACATTTTATGAATGAATATTCTTGGTCCCTTTCTCATGAATTCTTTGACTATTTTTTTTTTTTGTAAGTAAGATTCTATAAAAGGCCTTCCAAGAGCAAAAATTACAGCATCAACAGTTTAACCCAGATTGTAATAACTAAATTGTCCTGAGGGGAAATCAATTTAGCCAGCCTATTAGGTCGAGAACCAAAGTCTTAAGCAAACAATTATAATGCAATGTCTAACTACAAAAATTACATTGCCCCCAGGGGGAAACTGAATTATCCTTTCGGTTAATACTGACATAAGCTAAAACAAACATAATATAACTATAGGCTACAGGTGGTAAAATAAAAGATAAACACCCAGCTGACCATGCAGAGAGACACTTGTGCAGTTTAGGTTGTAGGCTTGTAGTGTGGCCATGCGTCTAGGGAGGTGGCGTTGAGCGGTGGAGCCACCATCGGTGCTGCTTCCTCCACGATCAGCGTTGCTTCCTCCTCCAGACTCTCGTTCATAGTTGTGTCAGAATCGAATGTTCATTCTCTGTTGCAAATGGTTCTCCATCTGTGGGGTGGTACACTCCCTGTAACGCTAAGAGCATTTGTAGGAACTGTGTTCCCTTCCCATCCAAGATATCCAACCGAAAGCACGGGTCATCTAATCCATGTCGTAAATCAAAGACCAAGACTTGCAAAATTGCAAGGCCTTCTTGTAATTTTGAGCAGGATGCACAGTCGACGCAGGAGTGGGGCTCCTCTTGTTGTTGTCCATGGTCGGAGCCAAAGCCTTCACTTTGAGTTTGGGCGCAGTGGGGTTGGACTGGGGGCGAATGGACTAGTGAAGACGTAGGTGAATTGGGAGGAACGATGGGAGATGGATGCAAGGTGGAGGCCAGGTCTAAGATTGGCCCTGGGTTGAAGCCCATAGAGTTTCCCAAGAGATAAAATCGTTCAATCCTGCATGCAAAAGGCGAGGAGAGGGGAGAAATACTTCTGAGGCTATGGCCATACTGCGTTGAAGAGGAAGGTGAAGAAAGTGATGAACTGTGAGAGGGTGCAGGTGGGGGATGAAGTGCCAAGCGCAAGCGACTGGGTTGCCAAGCCGAGCTGAGTTTGGATTCCCCCCTCTATCTCAGCATGTCTGAGGCGAGGTGAAGGCAATCGAACAGAGTAAGAAAGCTAAGGTAGCCAAGGAGCAATAGGGGGGAGAACAATCCACTGGAAGACTCGACCGAGAATGAGTGAAGTTGTGGGTGCACCTGGTGATTTCATGGTGCAGATAACATTGGTGGAGGAAGACACACACGAATAGATTAAATTCAGGTCCATTGAACTCATCCATCGAGGGGATGGATAGCCAAAGCAGGGCACACTAGGAGTAATGGTGCCCTAGTTAAAACGAAGCCAATTTAAGTGCATGGCAGTGGAGGGATGGGATGACACGCCCCTGTCACATGGATGGCGCCATGGTGGTCGTCGTCTATTCGTTCCATTTGATACCTGGGCTGCAATAACACCCCATCCGGGGAATTGATGTATGTATATTATTTTCAATCAACAATATTTTTATTTTATTGAGTGACAAAGATTTGGAATTTCCTATTTAGTATTCTCCTATTTTTTATATTGCAGTTCCACGATATTCTAGGTTAATTTATAAAGAATTTACAGAGGAGTACCACCTCCATAAAAATGCAGGGGGATATTTATATCCTCATGATGTTGATATTTGGACCTTAAAGTTCTAGACATCAACATGAAGCTACAATGATAGAGAAGGTTGGCATACAAAATATGGTAACTAACGTAGAATTCCATAATTTCAAAGATGATCTCAAAGAGATGACAAGTAAAGACGATCTCAAAAAGATGACAAACAAGGATGATCTAAAAGATCTCAAAGAAAATATTGAAGACATGAAAAGGACCTTGTGAAGCTAACAAGCCTACTTATCCTAAATTCCCCTCCTCAAGAAGAGGATAACCATTATATTTACATTAATTATAGTTAGGTTGACTTACTATTATTACATTCTAGCCCTCTTTATTTCCTATATATACATAAAGGAGACTCATTTGAACAATCATCTTATCTTGTGCATTTGATATATTGTAACAGGAGGTTACCTTCCAAAAGAGGTTTCTTATTCATTTTCCTTTTCATTTTATTAAGGTGTTCCATTAGCGAATTAGGTTTTTCTGCACTTATTTTGCTATTTGGTGGATAACATTTGTATTAGGCTAGATGATGCTTGGTTTGACCCCTTCAAACGTGTCATCCAATGCTAGGTTTGGTGGGTGAAGTTTAATTCTAGGTCAGGGATATTCTAAAGTGAGCATAAGCCCCCAAAGCTCCTTTCAAACTCACTGCTACACCTTCATAAGATCGTCATTGTTGCTTGCAAATATTCAAGCCTTCCAAAGCATCTTGGAATAGAAGGATAGAAGGTTGTTATGTTCTTATTATATCCCTTAGAGTTTCTTCTTTATTTCTAACACCCAATCCTATATAGTTGTAGGACACAATGATCATTATTTAGAAGATGGTTTTTGACTACCACCTTTTGACAACGCATTGGCTCCAAGTGTTTTGATAGATCCTGTTCCAACTGATAGGAATTAGCCTATGGTCGTTTGTGTCCCCATCGCCTTGTCCCTATTAGTTTCTTCCTTCCTTTTCTACTTTGATGTCTTCCAGCCTCATTTCTTAGGGATATTTTCTTCTAGGTAATCTTCTTCTTTCTCCTCTTCCTTCGCTGAAATTCATGCCTTGTTCGCTATGTTGATGCTAGATGAAAGAAATTTCTCATTGCGAATATTATTGATCTCTTATAATCTATCTAAAACCTTGTATTCATCTTCTAAAGGTGGAACTCTATGATATAAACTAGAGGTATTTCCATTGTTGTTGTGACTACTACACCAGGTGACGAAAATGGATTTTTCAAGGTTTTTGTAGACGGGAATTGTTCCTATTGAGAAAATATTTCAAATCCATTTTGGTGCAATAGAGGGATTCCTCCCAATTCTTGATTTGATGAGTTTGGAGGCATGCCTAAATGTGGGCTTGGGGGGTTGCCTTTAACAGTAGGTTGAGACCAAGGTTTCTTAGATTGAGATGAAGATGAAGGGCATGGTGTTAAGGATTAAGGTTTAGCCTATAAGTTGATATTCGATCCCATTTTCCTCCTAACCATTTGCCACTACTTCTCTTCGTCGGGCATGAGCTAAGAGATCTAGATATTCTTCTTGAATTCCTTGGTGAAGTGCCCATATTCATGGTAAGATTTTCATTTAAAGGGAATTTGATCATAGTAAAAGAGTTGTTCATGCTGTCAATTATCCAAGGTTAGAAGGATAACTTCTAGAAGGGATTTTTTTAGATCTACCACTATACAAATCTAGGCACATGCGGATATCCCTTTGGCTCTACCTTGTCATTGAACCACCCAAGAGCATTCCCAGTACTTATAAAAGTTCCATCACCCCAAAAATGGAGAGTAAAATGAGGAAGGCACACCCATACTGACACCACCAATGGAACATCATTCTTAGGATTAAATTAAGGTGTCTAGCCATACAAATACTTACCCTAAGAACTAAAGAAGTGATCCATGATCTTTTCATCGTGACTTATAAAGAATTGCATTAAATGAGAAGAAATTAAAGTGCACTAATAAAGAAGGGAAAACTCAAAAATGAAGAGACATAAGCATCAGATCTGAACAGTAAAACTTGATAACATAGTTCGTCCTGGTGGACTACGTCTCTGGGCCCTACTCTCAAATGGTAGGCTCTTTCACTAACTCAGCAAAAGAATTTGGTAAAATACATAAGTATACCTCATTCTGAAATCAAGTTGCAGAAATAATGCTCAGATCAGAAAATAGATAACACCACTGAATTCGTGGCATCGAATTACCCAAAAATGACTGTCTCCACACCTCGATCTGACTTTAGCACTCCCAGGCCCAAGAAGAATTTTGTCTCGGTTTCAGTGTCCTCTGCAACCTGTAATAATGCCTGTCCTCGCCTCAAAAATCTTGCCCGACAGGTCGAATGGTCTGCGCCTCCTCCTCCATGGTTGGCCAGATCCAACTTTTAATAAAATACGCGGCGATATGTACCAAGTGGTATCGACGACCTAGTGGTTAGGGGCGGAAGTGTTAAGGCGTAGGTTATGGGGTCGATCCTGACAGACACCATTTTTGGTGTGTTTGTTATATTGTTTATATAATATATAGTCTGTCTCGCTAGATTTAGCGACATTGCTAGAAGGTTCTCCAACGAGATTTAAACTATGGCTATAGTTGGCATGGTCCGCCAAATTTGTTGGACTCGGCACTATTTTTTTTTTTTGAAAAATCATTCACGGGTTGTCCTTGTGCATTTCTCGCCTACCATGTGGTAGCCCTTGATTGGGCCATGTGTCAGCCTCTCATTGGGCCACACCGCCCCTTGCCAAGTCAACACGCCACATCAACATTCCACGTCATTCATATAGACTGCCATGTGGCACGATCCAATTGGTCCACGAATCGGTCTAAAAAGCCAATAACCAGGTGACACGTGGCAACCTTTGGGGTTGCCACATCATCATGTTGACATCAACATGCCACATGTCACTCCCCTACTCCTACCACATGTGTTGTATGGATGATGATGTCATATGTACGTATGTTGATGTCAACAGTACAGATGTTGACTCATCCCTTGTTGACTAGGATAGGTTGACCAAACTTTGACTGTGAATATATTTCAATCCATAACTACGTTTGATGAGTCGTTTACACCGTTAGAAAGCTTATGACGCGCTCTTCGTGATCATGCCATTTTCATTGAGTTTTGGGAACTTTGAATTTTTGTGCTTTCTCTGTCTATTGCAACAATTCTGAGCATTTTGAGTTGCCTCTGTGAGCTCTGAGTTGTTCTTAGCCTTCTCTGGATCCTTTTTGGATCAAGAAGTAAGGTCCATTTTTGAATATTAAGTCCCTGTCTTCCTTAATATTGAACATGAAGGTATAATATCTCCCTCTACATAAATAATGTGTCATCTTCCCTTTGATCAAAACTTGTTAGTTCTTCTACAACTAGATTGTCATGGATAGAGGGGAAGGTCAAATTCCCATAAATTATCCAATGAGACCACTTTTTTCCAAGGCTAGAGTTATATACCTTAAGGAAGAGGGAGGTAGTTGAACCTATATTATATTTTATTATTTCCTAATGAATCGAATCCGTTTCCATTTTACTAATTTCCTTAATGAAGAAACTATGGCCTGGAAATTCATCGCCTCAAGGTCTGAAGGGGGGAAACCCCCTCCAGAGGTGAAATCCATCTTCAAGCTCAAAATCAATATCGACAGACACACACGTAGGGGGATTCAGAGCGATAACATCCCTTGGCCTTGTTATCAAGGGTGAGTAGTGTGCCATTTTACATTTGCACATTAGATAGTGAGGGAAATTCATGCACACAATGTTAGAATTGTTTGGTTTGTGTAAGATTAAGTGGTGAACTATTTGTGATGCCTCCATACATTTATTAGTGCATTGAAGAGTGTGGGAAAATTATGCTTCTTAAATTGAACTCTCTAGTGCACTAGTACTGCATGACAACATTGTGTCTGTTGTGACTTGTAAAGAACTGTGCGACAACGCGAGCTGGAAACTAGGGAAACATTGTGTGAATTTAAAAAAAAATGAAAAAATAATCAAATTTAAGCCTAATTTGAATTTTTTAACCACTGAATGCAAATGAAGGGATAAGAACCAATTTACTTGATCTCTTCTCCATTAAGGAGGCATGGTTGCCATGCAGAGAAAAAATGAAAAATTGGTATCTTTTTTAAAATTCCAAAGCAAGTGCAAATCCACTACAAAATTAAAGAAATTGACTATTTGATAGCATCACACAGTGGGGCGGTCGTAGGGTGTTAGTGAGCAATAGAGCTTACATGGCTTGAAACACTAAATGAAAATTGTGTTCAATATTTGTTTACCTTACCATAGTGTGCTCAATATCCCAACGCATTGGTTCATGTGTATGTATCAGACATAATGGTTATATTTAAATATAAATGAATAAATTGCATTAATGCATGTGGTAGTGTTACACACCAATGTGAGCTAATATATTAGATGCTCTAAACAGTTTTTTAATTGATATTTTCTTAAAAACAATTTAACCTAGCACATTGTGTGTGGCAGAGTTACGCACTAGTGCGAATAAATGTTTGTGGTGTACTAGTGTTGTTTAATATATTGGGTACACCGACAATGTTTTCTTTTAAAATGGTTGATTTTCTTTTATATAAAACGTGTTAATTTGCTTATGTACTTATGGTAGGGTTATGCACCAGTGCATGTGTTACATAAACATTGTAGTGCCATAATATGGTTGAAGCACACTAAATAAAAAATATCCACTAAAATTGTCAATCACTCACCTCCACTAAAAATGAAGAAGGGAGAATTTGTTTTACAAAAACCTTCATTTTCCTTATAGCAGACAATTATGAGCCTTCATTACATAAGTATCATGTTAGTTGCACATAACTATCTCTCTAATTATTATCTTCCATGGCCAAAGCACCTCTGCATATATGGATGTCATGCATGTGTATTCTCAATGCTCATGCCAAATTATGTAGATATTTTATACATCTACAAATTATATGTCTTGCAACAAAGAGGGGTGAGATGATGAAGCCAAATGTACGAGAAGAGAAGAGAAATCATCAAGAAGAGTAAAGAAAGAAAAAACAGTTGACGAAAGCATGGCATCCCTAGTGAGTTGTAATTACAAACTTTATGATTATTATAGAATATTTAAATATAGGGAATTATTTTATAAAGAGTTACGCTATAATGTCAATTGGGTTTAGCTTATTGGTTGGGAGAAAGGATTGTTATCCTCCCCACCTAGGTTCAATTCTCGTGAGTGACATGTTGAGCTCTTAATGAGCATATTATTGTAATGGCTTTGAGCCCTATTGTTGATCGACCTTGTGCCTTGGAGATTCTAGGGTTTACCCTAGGTACCATCCTCGAAATCAGGGGAAGTACTCAAGGGTTTTCCTTGAGATTTGTAACTTGAAAGAAAAAAGAGAGTTGCAATATAATTCCAATCATTACAACAACAAAAACAAAATGTTTCAGAAAAAAGTTTAATGAAAAAAATTGGAAAGTTTTTAAAGGGGTTAACATCAAAAGAGAGAATGCTTGTAAATGACAATCACATACTTTAGATTCGATCAAGTTCTATGACTCTCAATTAGAGCATCTCTATGCATGTTAGCCGAGGTATGAATTATCTTACATTTTTCTATGAATTTTGAAGTGTACATTATCATATTAATTGTATCCAATCTACTGAAATTTTCATGGTATGTGTTCACTCTATGTACATTTTAATGTTGGAGCACAGGGAATGGATATGATGATGACCCAAGGCAAAGATCTATCTGAATGGAAGACAAACCATTCAAATTGGCGTATGAAGATATACATGCATTTCAAGAGGAAAGGTACTAATATATGGAAATGGATTTTTTTTATTTATAATTTTTTTATATTGCCGCTAGGTAGTGGTCAAAATTATACCTTAATCCTTGGATCATAAAACTAGTTAGTCTCATTGAATAATTCCTCCAACCTATAATCAACCCCCCATACCTACCTACATAATTTATAGATAGGAGTTCTCGATCCTTCATAAATTTTGATAACTCTCCCAAAATTTTGGCCCCATCTGCCACTGTTTCTTGTAACAAAACCACATTTGCCTTGTGTAATTTCACTAGTCAATGTAAGGTATATTTTTTTGACAAAGGAAAAAGATTCACAATCATATCCACCGATCAAGACAAAATGGAACTAGAAGACTCAGAGATAACAACATCAGAGGAAAAGGAAGCTTGGGTGATTATTGGACAAGCATTTTGGATGAGAATAACTAAGTTTTTGGGAACTGCACCATAACATAGGAAAGACTAAAAGACAGGACTAGTGCGTCCGACAAGGGCATGTTGTTTAACGCAAAAGCAGGAAAATGTAGCAGTTCAACGCAAAATCAGAGAAAGCAACAGATCGATGCTAAAGTAGGAAAATGATTATGACCCATTAGGGTTTTTGGGGATAAGTTGTTTTTAGGGTTTTTATCCCCAATTATTTGTATAAATATGTAAAGAGTTGGGGAAGATTAGGTTAGCAGCTAGGAAGAGATGAGGTTGTTGCTCATGATTGATGAGGAGAGGTTATGCAGAGATAGACTTGCACTACAGAGTGGCTAGGCAGGTTTGGGGATTACCATATGTTGTATCTTTTGTAAGCACAGTGAGCATGACTGAGATGATTATTGCACAAAGACTAATATAGAAGCTAGTCATTGTGGATGTGGCCCAAGGATTGGGTGAACCACATTAAAATCATGTGGTTAATGTGTTTGATGATGTGATTATTCGTGGATGTTATGTTTATGCGTAATTAGTAAGATCTGTTTAACATATGATTGATGTCCAATAATAATGAATGATTCAATGGGTTGGTTACGTCATGATCTATGTTATATTTTTTATGCATACTAGGGTTTAGGGTACTGAATGAATCTTGGATGGGTGAATGTTTCACAACTGTTGTGGTAAAAGTAATGAACTTCTAGTTAATGGAAACCACACATAGTGTTTGTTGGCTGATAAGAGTGTTATTAAAGGATAATTGGCACATGGTGAATAAGTATTAATAATTATGTTGATAGCCTCACATCCCCTCATTCCTGCAGAAACTTGGTCCATGCAACCCCAGTAAATTCCTTGGGTGAGAATTCACTTGCATGCAGGTGATGTCGAAAGGGAAGGTGTCTAATGGTTTTGTTGGTTGAATAACTTGAACCTAGTGTCTTATAACTGTGCACCAACAAATGGTTCCATTGTTGTGACCCAGAATCTGTAATCGAGGGAATGTTTTTTAGACCGACTAAGAAAGAGATCCTCGAATGGTTGGAAATGAAGGAGCGAGAATATAAACCCTTAGAGAAGGACAATGGTTTCCATACCCTCTAATACTAAATCTCAGAAGAATCATTAGAAACCCTCCTCCAGGGCTTGTCCTTCTCTAAGAGCCCCTTGTAAACTCTTTTGTTTCCCTTGCTAGATTTCTTTCTTAGCTTTATTACGGTCTATGGATATGTGAGATTTCCTTGCCCTCCCAAAATTGGCACTCCCCCTTGGATGATTATCCCTACTTAAATATTCAATCCCTATCTTTGGAGCTACATGCTAGTTTTTCTAGATCGTAGAGGTTATCTAGAGCATTCTAATAATTTTGAGGTTTCCTTGGAAGATGAGGGCCTAGAAACTATATTCCCCCCTACTCTCCTTATTATCCACACAGGTTCATATTTATGTCTCTACCACAACCTTGCCCCCTATTTCCCTCGAATAAGGGTTAGGTATACTACCCTCTCTTGCACCAACTTTCCCTCTTCTAGGGTTGAAAGGAGACAATATGTTATAACAACCCAATTTTGGTCAATATATAGGGCCTGTTATCCCCAATTTCTAGGGATAAGTAAGGATATGATGTCTTAAGGCCCTGAGGTTTTAGACATGGAGTACCAAGATACAGAGGAATGGTAGCATCTGCATGCATAGACATAGACCCACTTCACCACCACACATCCTGGATTCGTCACGATGGTGTTCACCACATCAACTTGCTTCTGGAAGACAATGGGTCTTGCTCCATGAGGTACAATTCATGTATTGTGGTAAGTTCCACTTTAATACTTGAGGAATTTAAGTATGTTACTAAAGTTACTTTTGATTATAGAACATATGCTTGGAAATGATGAACTTTTCCCTGTTTCACCTTGGTAGTTGACATTGTTCCCTAGTAACTGGTCACCCTTGGGGATGGGTTTGGTAACATGAGGTTCCCTTGACGAGTCATCGTGCCATTCTCGATCATATGTATCATTTTTCACACTTAATCCTTTTCACCTCCTTATCTTTTGGGATTTTCGAGTGTACTGACCCAAGAAGGGATTATACCTCATTTCATGGGAAGAAGGGGATAAAGGCTCAAAGGGAATGTAGCTGGAAAAAGATAAAATCTAAAACTATAACCTTCCAGAAGCTCTCCTAAACATGTCTTCAGAACGATGAAACCTTTCTCCTAAAAAAAAAATTCAAAGACTTGTAAGAAACAAATTCATATTATATAGATGTCCCACTTGTTGAGGGATCTACACAAGTGCGTTACAACATTTGCTTTACTCTTATGGCACTCTATGTACCTCTTCCTTCAAGTGACATTGTGGTATTGCCTCCCAAGTCTTATATTACCCTTCTGGAGTACCCAATTGTTTTGGACTTTAATTGATTAATGGAAAATAAATGGGCTTGGGAAAAAGATGCATTGAAAACGAGTGTGCAACACACCCTCTACAAAGGCACCCATAAATGAGACAGTACGAACCCTTGTATGTCATGAACCCCATGCCCAAAATTCATACCCCCATCCACTTCATCTTCTCCACATGACTTAGAGAGGGGTCCACCTAGTAGACACTCCTTGACTTAAGGAATGACTCACACAGTAGGTCACCTTCACAACGCTCCCATACCTAAACTTGGAAAATTACAAAGGGTCTTTGAGCACTTTTTTAATTTGATGAAGTAGTTTTAATGCATGTGTTTACGTGGATGTTGTATTAAATTGATTTTACTTGCCATGATACATTTTACTTGAGACCCTTTGAGGGCGAACTCATTTGTCTTTGCAGGACTTTGTTTGATGGATGATTTGAAGGAACAAGTCCAGCTTGGGCATTCATTGGGGCAGTGATATGAAAATAGGGGGCTGACCTGTTTTGCTATGCAAGCACCCTCTACTCCATTAAAATAAACTTCAGGACCTTGCTCAATGTCTTAGTTGTGCAAGAGAAATTATGTGTCAAGTTTATGCTTCTTTTAGGTGTTTATGTGTGAGGTTTTTAAAAGGTAAAATGTCTTTTTTAAAGAATACAACAACAACATAAAGTGCAACAAATAATAACCAGTGAAAAATCACAACAATAACAACATGATAAAGGAGTTCACCCCCAACTAGGCTACATCTCCTTGAGCCTTCATCAATGGACTAGGATCTCTGGAATTGGTTTGTCAAAGATTCTTTTATAAGCTGCTTATCAAATCCAATGGATTTACTAACTGTACCATTGGGTTCATAATACATAAAAACCCCAAAAATGACTATTAGAACTCTGAAAATAGACCATGGCTCATCCGGGCATGACCTCTTCTACTAGTGGCCTTGAGATTCCTTGTGGAAAACACACCTGTAAAATTCTTCAAATGCCTCTGAAACCTATTGCAATGAGTTTAGAGCATATAAATTAGTCAAGAATGACTATTCAGTCACTGAAAATAGACTTTGGCTCCCCTAGGCATGGCCTCCTTCAATGGTGGCCCTAAGCTCCCTGGAGCTCTTTGAAATTTCCCTGTAGAAAAACCTACAATAGAAGTCTCCAAATTCCTCTGAAAACTGTGCCAGTGGATTTAGAACATCCAAAAACCCCTAGTTGGGCTTTTTCGGCACCTCATTTGGCCAAAAAATGAAGAAGATAGTCCTCCTGCCATTTTCCTCCATCAAACTTGTTGTCTCTGGTTCGCCAATTAGAACCTCTGTGTGAGTAACCTGGCTTCTGGGCATTTCTCGTGCCTAAACCCAGTATGCACGTCGTTCCTGTGAAATGCATGAAATTGTCGAACAATTAGCCGACTTGGACCCCAAACCGCGGAGGTGTTGGGCGCATAGGGGACCATGTGACCACGTCCCAACGCTAAAAAAAGGCATCGTTGCTAGATTGCATGTGGGCACGCCAAGTGTTCGGTGCGTGGTATTATCCAATTGAACCTCGCGCCAAATTCTGTGAGTTAGGGTCTTATGGGAACGCATAAAAACCGGAGGTTGGGGCTAAGCCCTAGCCCGGACGGTGCCCCAAACTACACCATATGAAAATTTAAATATAAACGAACACATATATGGTTAAGAAACAAATGGTTGGAGCGACGGTTGGGAGGTCTTTGCTAAAGCTTTGCCCTATTCGAGGGTCCAAGGTTTGACTCCCACAAACTCCACAATAATTTTAAAAACCACCATGGTGCCACGTGGCACCACACAATTTGCCAAAAAGCATGCCATGTGTCACCAACATATTAGCCCACGTATCACCAACTCAAATGCCAGCTCAGCACCTGCCACGTTAGCATCTTCCAGCTCATCGTATGGTCATGCCACGTCAGTTGTACGGACTGTACAGTCAACATTTTTTTGCCTATTTGGAAAATAGAACAGAACGTGATATCTCACTCATCCGATGTTTGAACCCGTTTGAAGTGTGTTGGGTTCGTGAGGATGAGGACTACCCACCTATCCATTTTGAATCAATTCTGAACACTTTGATTTTTGGGCTAAATTTTGACCCCTGGTCCAGATTCTGATCACTCCTTTCCACTAAAAAGCTTTTGGTCCCACAAACATTAATGATTATCTACCTGAGCTTCAATGTTCCTTTGCTTCTAAGTTCTATCAACTGATTCTACTTGAAAAGTCTTTTTGGCAATCACCTGGGTACCTTCACATGCCTTGCACTGCCACTGGCTATGTCCCTCAACCACTGTTCTCTGGTTGCTGCTGACCCACAGTTCTCTTTGTGCTTGGAACACTGACAGTCTTCCCACTGAGAATCAAGTCCCTCTTGTGAACTCTTTGGCGTCGACACAATCCGCTCTACAATGGCTGCAAAAGAAAACTTTCCTGCAACATATTGTCACAAACCAAGAAAACCATCAATCTTGAAAACAAACTTTATACAAGACTGAAAATCATGCCAACCAACTCTTTTTCTCTTCAAGCAATAATTGTGGCATCTTGTACATCCTCAAAGTACATGGCATTTTCCTGCATCTTGGTGTACTCAATATCGACTTACAAGCCGACAAATACCATCGACTAAACATAAGTCGAACAACATGATCGACACAACATAGTCGTCAAGACAACATCGACACAAGTCAAGACTCATTTGAAACATATCGACATTCCAAAAGTCGACATTCATGATACACAAACATGTTACAAACACGAGTCACTCATAACGAAACCATCACAAAGTTCATTGTTTACACACATGCAAAATCACATGCATCTGCATATCTCTTCAACTCTCCTTCAAGTACAAACATAAGTACATAAACCCAAAAACATGTGGGTACATAAGAGATGAAATGAAAATCTATATGGCTGAAATTAGTGAGTATCATACCCATCTTTTCCATCTTCCTGGCGAAGTTGTGCAACAACAAGATTGCCTTCAATAGAATTGCATTCGCATGCAAACTTGCATCATACAAGTTATGATAATATGTTGCAAGTTGTCATACTTTCAACATAAATCCATACATAAGGGTGAAATGTGCATCTACAAACACAGAAATGCAAGCCTTGTTCAAGAAATCTAACCATTTCTTACCAAGCCAAGTCAATGGTGACTTTTTCTGCTGAAAATCCTCTTCTTGTGAATCATCTTGACTCACATCGATGATGGAATCTCCTCTTCCATTCTTGCCATTTTGTTTATCCATCTGCCTCTTTTTCTATGAATGGGTGGTTGGATGCAATGTCCAACACTGGTCAATGAGATGACCCCTCTTCTGGCAGTGAGTGCAAATCTTTTGCATCTTCTTTTCAAGTTGCCTTTGCTTGGAAAGTTTCTTGAATGTGGTCAATCTTTTCCAACGTCTTGAAACATGATGGCTGTCTAAACCACAATATGTACATGGAATTTTTCTTCCATTTTTACATGCAAATTTACAATGCTTAACATAATCAAAAGCAACTGAATTACAGGCAAAATATACCTTGAACATTCACCTTTATCGCCTTCTCGAGGAGGTGAATTTGAAGAGTTACTAGCTCTCTTTTGAAGACCAACAAAAATGTTCTTGTCCTCGTGGTTGTCACAACTATCTTGTTTCACACATTTGCATTCATCTTGAACACAGACTTTGCATGCTTGAAGGATTGAACTTGCAACAAAAGTCCTTGAACATTCACCTTTATCGCCTTCTTGAAGAGGTGAATTTGAAGAGTTACTAGCTCTCTTTTGAAGACCAACAAAAATGTTCTTGTCCTCATGGTTGTCACAACTCTCTTGTTTCACACATTTGCATTCATCTTGAACACACACTTTGCATGCTTGAAGGATTAAACTTGCAACAAAAGTTGTTCTTGGAACTGTTTCCCTTGTCTCCTTGACTTTGGAATATGCTCCATCTTTCTGTTCATATCCAAGACCCCAATACTTGGGCTTCTCCTCAACAACAATAGGCTGAACAATGCCTTGTGCATGTTGGCCTAACCCTCTACCTTCATAGCCCATTTTTAACAATAACTTGGACCCTATTCCTCTAGTGTGATTTTCAAAAACACCAAATCATTCATCTTGAGAGGAATTTGAAGAAAAACCAACATTACATACCTCATGTTCATGCATGTACTTGGTAAGGGTTTCCTTTGCCTCATGGAGTTGAGTCTCCATCTCGTGCAACTTTTCAAGAAGTTAGTGCTTCTCCTCCATGGCCATCAACTGCTCTTGAAGGACAATGCTCTCCTTCCTATCTTCCCACATCTCTTGCATCGTATCTCTCATGGTTACAAACGCCTTCAACATCTCTTTGTCAAAGAACTTGGCTAATGAATATGCATGAGAACTCTCACTGTTTTAAGCTTCCTCCATCCTTCCAAGATATCAAACTTCAACACAAAACTTGCACAATAATACCAACAGCTAAATCTCTATCTATCAATGGCAATCACATGAGCGAAATTGTGCTCTGATACCACCTGATTGAAAAAAATGGGGCTGACTTGTTTTGCTATGCAAGCACCCTCTACTCCATTAAAATAAACTTTGGGACCTTGCTCAATGTCTTAGTTGTGCAAGAGAAATTATGTGTCAAGTTTATGCTTCTTTTAGGTGTTTATATGTGAGGTTTTTAAAAGGTTAAAAGTGTTGTTTAAAGAATACAACATCAACACAAAGTGACAAATAATAACCAACAAAAACTCACAACAATAACAACATGATAAAGGAGTTCAACCCCAACTGGGCTACATCTCCTTGAGCCTCCATCAAGGGACTAGGCTCTCTGGGATTAGTTTGTCAAAGATTCTTTTACAATATGCTTCTCAACTCCAATGGATTTACTGACTGTACCATTGGGTTCAAAATACATAAAATCCCCCCAAATGACTATTAGAACTCTGAAAACAGACCATGGCTCATCCGGGCATGACCTCTTGTACTGGTGGCCTTGAGCTTCCTTGAGCTTCCTTGTGGAAAAACCACTTATAAAAGTCCTCAAATGACTCTAAAACCTCTTCCAATGAGTTGAGAGCATATCAATTATTCAATAATGACTATTCAGTCACTAAAAATAGACTTTGGCTCCCCTAGGCATGGCCTCCTTTAATGGTGGCCCTAAGCTCCCAGGAGCTCTTTGAAACTTCCTTGTAGAAAAACCTGCAATAGAAGTCTCCAAATGCCTTTGAAAACTATGTCAATGAATTCAAAACATCCAAAAACCTCTAGCTGGGCTTTTTTGGCACCACATTTGGCCAAAAAATGAAGAAGATAGGCCTCCTGCCATTTTCCCCCTTCAAGCTTGTTGTCTTTGGTTTGCCAATTCACACCTCTGTGTGAGTAACTTGGCTTCTAGGCGTTTCTCGTGCCTAAACCCAGCATGCGTGTTGTTCCCATGAAATGCGCAAAGTTTTCGAACAGTTAGCATACTTGGCCCCCAAACCACGAAGGTGGTGGGCGCATGGGGGACCATATGGCCACGTCACAGCGCTAAAAAAGGGCACCATTTATTGATTGCTTGTGGGTGTGCCAAGTGTCGGGTGTGTGGTGTTATCCATTTGAAACTCATGCCAAACAATAGGCTGAACAATGCCTTGTGCATGCTTGCCTAACCCTCTACCTTCATAGCCCATTTTTAACAATAACTTGGACCCTATTCCTCTAGTGTGATTTTCAAAAACACCAAATCATTCATCTTGAGAGGAATTTGAAGAAAAACCAACATTACATA